>OMKZ01036996.1:12186-28883 GCA_900302535.1 Neoniphon sammara | reverse complement strand
TAGAGAGCACTGTTAATTCATCACCTTTTGATTCAGACGCCAGAAAAGTGACAGAACAGTGTCACAAATCAGGAAGAGAAAAAGAAATGCCTATGAATATGCCTTCAGAGGAACAAAGGGTATCTGTAATTGGAAATGTAGTTGTCCCTACACAGAAGTCGTCAGTTTTGGATTTAGACTCCAAAAAAGTGACAGAACAGTGGCAGAAATCAGCAAGAGAAAAAATAATACCTGCGAATAATATGCCCTCAGAAGAAGAGAAGGCACGTGTAAAGGGAAATGTGGGTGTCGCTCCACAAAAGTCATCAGTTTTAGATTCAGACTCCAGAAAAGTGACAGAACAGCATCCGAAATCATCTAAAGGGAAAGCATTGCCTTCAGAGGAAGAGAAGGTATGTGAAAAAGGAAATGTAGGTATCCTTTTACAGAAAGAGCAGCCCACTTCCCCAGTATCCACTGCTGCTCTCCCATTTACATGTCATACCGTGTCAGGAACTGAAGATTATCAAATTGCAGAGCTTGAGAAGGAAGTTGGGCATAAAGAAAAAGAAGAAAATTTGTTAGTGCAGGACTCAAACCCTCCCATTTCCCCAACACAACTACAATCAAATCCTGCAGTAGCACCCCAGAAGCCCTCAAGCCCAGTAAGGGAGGACATAACTAAAACACAACAGGATGATGCAATCATGGAAGTTGACAACAAGTCCTCAGTAGTAGAATCTCAAGTTCAGACTATTGTCCCACTAATACGTGAACCTGCAGCAGTTTGTCCACAGCTCTTCTACACCTCCACTAAAGGAACTTTAGTACACAGAGGCCTTGAGTTCGTGGATGTACCATGTGAACATGAGGATGCTTTGCCTCAGCGTACATGTGAACAGTCTGGAGATCAGCTGTCTGAGAAGGAAACAAGCCCAAGCCTAAAGAATGCGTCTGTGTCTCTGCCACTGCTGCTGAGCGAGGTGAGTGACCCTGTTCTCATGAGCTCATGACTGCTTTGAATTGCCAACACAGGCCCGATCAGTAACACAAGCATCTTGTGGCTATTTATAGCTTTTACAAGTATGCCCTGCTGTGTGACAAGAATTAAATGACGCACACACTGGCATATGCGATAGGTATTTTCCTGCTGTGCATTTAATATTTTTGCTTAAATGTAAGTAAAAATATAAATACTACATTTCATATTACAGAAATTTGGCATTAGTCATTAGTCTTTGGCACAATTTTTTTTAATAAGATCTTACAAAAAATGGTCCCTGTACTGAGAATTTGGTGGGCTGTAATCTTGACAGTGTCAGTACATGATCGCAGCCAACAAGACACTGGCCTCTAAATTAAACAGGCACAAATGTGTCTATTGTATCTTTCCCATAATAAATCATTTTTGAAGGATCACTTTGACAAGCGTTTAGGTATAACACCTTATCTACATATAAGTAACTTAAACTATATTCTATCCTACTAAGAAATAATAATAAACAATTTCCATCCCTTGTTTTGAAAGACTAAAGAATTCTGGACTTTATTCTGGTTTTCTTACAATAGTTTTCTTCTAACCTGACCAGTCATCCTAGATGAGTATTCAAATTTCTAGTTGCTTTTGTTCTTTGTTGTTCATTACTTATGCAATCATCTTGTTATGTGAATATTGAGGAAATCCAGAGCTGAGACAAACCACTGCATGGCTGAAGCACCTCTTAAAATTGTTTACATTCCATTCTGGCCACACTACAACTTAAAATAGCTATTTTCCTCGTGAATAGGCCTGTCCATGTCAGACTTAGCTATAAGCTCTGTGATAGAGGGAAAATTAGCAGTAGACTTTGTTTCAGTTAGGGCTTCAAGCATCATGCTCTCTTTTCTGGGACCATCTTGACCTTTGAGCTATATTATGGCTTATCTCACCATGGATGGAGTGACACATGACACAAGGAGTCCATTAGAGCCCCTGCTAATTTAAACAGTTATTCAGATCAACCATTGCCTTTATGGAGATGTGATATTAATATGCTTGTAAAGCACTGACATATGGACCAGAGTGTAAAATGCTAAAAATTTTTACTCTCTACTATGCCAGACATGTCCCATACCATGTAGGATTTTAGTGTCATGACAAAGAGCACAGCACTACTACTTATTATTTGATGGTTAGAGCATAAAACTAGCGTGCTAAACGGCTTTTTTTTATTAGTGGGCTGGCTTTGAGGTGGAGTTGAGGGTGAATTGGATGATGTTTGATCTGCTGCCTATCTCATGGCCTACACAGGGTTTTCACAGGTAGCCTTGTTCTTTGTATATTGCTTATTTGAAGGAAAATTATTATTAAAAAAATGAAAAAAAAGGAATTCCAATTACTTTTAATAGCAGAGTAAAGATTTATTTGCAGGTTTCTCTATGAAGAAGAACATAAAAACGAATCTGGGAGGTTATCAAGTTACACTTTCTGGACCTGGCCCACTGGAAATTAAAAGGGGAGAGGCATTTTAGACACTTGAATACTGTCCAGGGTACTTTTCCACGGAAAATGCTTCAGACATGTTTCCAAAGCAATGAAGTAGCATACATTTGACAGTAAAATAATTTCATGAGTCCCAAAACAGAGTCTCTGTTACAACTTCAGGTCCACAAAGTGCCTCTTGCCTGTGTCCTCTATCACACACTATCTCTTTTCTGGGTTCTAGCCTGGAAAGGAACTGTTCAAGTTCAAAAATATTAACTCAAGCATCCGTGTTTGTAACATGACGCATAGATTGCTGAGTGCATTTTCTAATGTGTTCCCATTCCATGCCTTGCTTGCTATGCCGGTTAATCTGTTGCTGTTTTTAAAGTTACATGTGTTTGTCTGTGTCCAACATAGCTAGGGATAAGGGTATACGTATTTACAGCATGGCAACCTCTGCTTGTATTGTGCCTCAAGGTTACACAGGCCCATACAGAGATGAACAGGAATGATGCACCTGTCAACCTTGAACCACCACCCACCCAATGTAAGATGTATGCACATTCACCACAAAAGAGTCCATCTGGAAGAGAGACTACAACAGATGAAGACCAGGCCCATGCTTTGCACAGTCCTGTCCAAGCAGCCTTTGACAAAATGACGCAGGACACATGGGATCATTCCAGGGGATCAAATGAAAGCCATACAGGCCTTTTTACAGACATACAAAAGTCACCCCTCGAAAGCCCTGGTGATGGTGAGAACACCCAGGGGTGTAATATTTCGCCCACCGTCCAGCAAAGCCAAGTTGAGACAGCTATAAAAACTGTTGAAGAGACAAAAATACAAGTTGATGAGAGAGTGGAAGGTAATGATGTAAGTAAGTTGCTAGTACAGGCTGAAAATTTGGCCCCAAATGAGAGGATAATTGAGATGGAAACTGAAATCGTTGCACTAGAGGTAACTGAACAAACTAAAATAGAAATGACAGAAGAAGAAAAAGAAAGTGATAGCATTAGTGTAGATGTATCTCATAAACAAACTGAGAAGAATGAACATGTGTTAAAAATGCCTGAGGACACCTGTTCAAAATCACAAAATCTGAAGCCAATTGTTGTTCCACACATAACAAAAAATCCAGACAATACAACTGTCCATAACACAAACGTATCTGAGCAACAAACTGAAGGCTTCAAAGAAATCCCAAAGCCTGCAGCAAAAGTCATATCTATTGCTGAACTTTTGAGATCACAGATAAAGGCTCTTGAATCCACAGTAGGACATTCAGTTCTTCCTGACCAGTGTCCTAAAACTGCCACAGAGAAATACCAAGAATTAAATATTGATGACAGACAATGTAAAGAAGTGAAGAAATCAAAGCTTGACAGGAAAATTGAAACAAGCAGAGATGCTTCTTCTCCTCCAAGCATAAAGGCTACACTTTTGGAAGTTCACCATATACTAACTAAAACCGATCGTGAACAAATACAATCCCCAAATTCACCTTCCCCAACTGTTGAGGCTTTGCAAAAACCTGTTGTGATCCCCCCTATCACTGTCATAGACGTGGGCACCAATTCAGAAACCATAAAACTTCTTGGCAGTACTGAAAGGTATAGAGACAGTGTCATGGACACTGGCCAGGAATCTGGAGCATCAACGTCTGTTCCTTTGAAACACGGTCCTGTTTCTCTCTCTGGGCCTGAAAATGTTCAAATTGATTTGTCTCCTATGACTCCAAAGCAGAAACTGTCCAACGGACTTCCATCAAGTTCAAACAAATCTGCAGTTATCAATCCACAACCTGGAAAACAATCAATGAGCGCATTAATCCAGATGGATTCTGCACTCTCAACATCTTCAAAGGCCAGTAGCCAAAACAAGTTTGTTTTGGAGGCTGACAATGAGGAACGTTTTCATGGCAAAAACATGGGATTCATAGAAAATGTAACCCCAGAAGTTGAACTCATGTGTAAAACTCATTTGAAGACCACTGAAAGAGATTCTGGCACACTTTTAGATCAACATAAAGAAAATAAACCAACTATGGGTGGTTCACAGAATATACAAGCAACCAAAAGTGTACTTGGCACTGAAACACAAGGTATCAATCTTCAACTTATACATCAGGAGAGGACTTCATCTGTGGTTGAGGAGTTTTCAAAGACTCTTTCAGAGGACTCTATAACTCCTCCAAATACTGAAGCTAGCCCATTGTTACGGAGAAGAAATGGTGTTTCCCCCATCCCTTCTGCTACCCCACAAGAACTAGCATCTGGAGCCCGCCGCAAAATCTTAATACCCAAGGCCAAAACAGAGGACAGTGAGGCCATGTCACCAGCTGACAGTCAACTTCAGAAAGAGGAAGCATCTGCACAGAGCACCAAGCTTTCTCCAAGCCCTGTGACCCTGCCAGTGTCTCCAGGCCTGTCACGACGGTTACCTCTACCTCAGCCCAGTGGGGAGCGAACCTCTCCAGTAGAAAGACGTTCTCCTCTCTTGACAAGGAAGAAGATAACTCTTGAGGCTCCAGCGCCAAGCCAGCAGGCCACCCAACAGATCCAGACCCCCAAGACTGAGGAAAAGCCTGCAGAGAAGGAAAAGCATGACCCATTCAAAGGTAAAATACTCTTTTTTTAAAATGTGGTCTTAATATAGAGAATGTATTCATGTGGTGCTTCTGTAACTCATAACTGTGACAATTTTATGAGACCTTTTGATGTGGTCTTTGCCTGTGGTCATTGCTAACAGTAGCTTATATTAGCTCATATTTATATTAGCTCATAATATCTCATTTATATTAGCTCATATTTATATTAGCTCATATTTTGAGTAGGTGATCTCATTTCCTCAAAGGGGCTTTTCACATACAGTATAGTTTACTTTGGCTTGGCTTCTTTGAGAAGTGCCACACAGAGCCTTTATATGCATGGGTAGTGGTTGTTGTCTTTCCCAGTGCCATGAAATGCCCATTACATGCCAAGAAAGATCAACTGATTGATTTATACAAGACATAATAAGGAGAAAGATGTGACCTAGTGAAAGTGTACATCTTTATCTAGTTGTCTCTTTTGGGGTCCCTCTCTCCAGCTCCTCAGGTTATCCGTAAGATTAGGGGGGAGTCTTTCTCAGACACCTCGGGACACTTGAAACTGTGGTGCCAGTTCTTCAATATTCTTGGAGACTCCACTATCAAATGGTACAGAGATGAAGTGGAGATTTCCCAGATTAAGAGAAAGTAAGTCTTTAATAAAGCCCAAAGTTTTCTTTCAAATTGATATTTGGGGGAGTTTCTAATGTTACTGGCAATTTTTTATTTATTATTCTTATTTTTTTAGAAAATGTAAGTGGTTAGTTGTTCTACATTATTTTTATATATTTAATTAAATGTCTTAGGAATGCTTAAAGGTGCATTATGCAAAATTGCTGAGGGAAGTGAGGACCCTTAAGGCTCAGCTGACAAAAACATGAAATAAGCACAATATCTATCTGTGAGTCGGTCTGACCCATATAGACTTCAAAATATATACAGAAATATATTTATAAATATATACATATACATACTTATTCCATGTTTTTGTCAGTTTAGGCTAAAATTGGAATGGAATGGTAGTTCCATGGAGTTTTACTCTCAAGATTTGGATAGGGTAGGTATCAAATTGTAGTCTAGTGTTACCAGACCTTATATCTCATCTCAAATGAGATATGAGATAAAGCGAGATCAAATGTGAAACATGAACTTGCGAGATTTCCGTGTTGTATCTAGGCTAATCAAATTGCACATTAGAATGAAACCCATTATTGATCACATACTGAAAATAAAGATTAAGCTGTGTGTTCTGAGATGTTATGTCTTTTGTTTGTTTCCCAGTGCAGGAGATGAGACTCAGGTAAATTTAGCCATAGTTCAGGCATCAAGCCCGGACTGTGGTGTTTATGGATGTACCATTACAAATGAACATGGGACAGACTCAACAGACTTCCTGCTTAGTGCAGACAGTATGCACTCATTTATCTTATAAATCTTATATTTATCTATCACATTTTTCTTTGTACCAAACACCTATGACATGTCTCATTCTTTCTTCTCTTGTTTTGAAGTCCTTGCTGGAATGTCCCTGCGTGAGGACCTTGGTGGTAAGATGAGATTTTATATGTCTAGATCACTCTTTTTACAACACTATTTTTCCTGTATCAACATGAAATGCTATTCTGATTGGCATGTTACTCTCATACTCTTGTGTGTGCAGCTGGAGAGGAAATCGAAATGACACCCCTAGTTTTGACCAAGGGTGTGGCTGATTCTGGTGTTTGGGGCAACAAATTCTTTGGCCGCATAATGATGCAGGAATCTCATATTGGTGACGGCTGTTCTCACAAAGTCTGGAGGGCAAAAGTCATCTATGGACTGGAACCTGTGTTTGAATCTGGAAACACATGTGTCATTAAAGTACGCAACCCTATCACGTATGGAGGCAAAGTGGAAAGCAACCTCATAGAAAGCAACCTGGACATCACCAAGCAGGCAAGTAAATAAAAAACTTGTTTAGAGATTCTGGGGCAGAGTGTGAATTTTTCTTTCTCAAATATGTGAGGTGAGAAAATCATATGAGAAAATATAAAACCAGAATGAAGGCAAATCAAGGAAAGTACCCAACAAACAGACAACACAGAGCAGAAAACCTGTGCTTCAATATGATAAGACATCAGCTAAGGTTATTCCAAGGTGTCATAGCATGTCAGACAAAAAATGCACCAGTATTACATCAAGACCAGACTATCTTCCTCTCAAGTGGGAGATTTGATTTTGTAATTTATTCATCCCTTTTCAATTTTGAAAACATCACACAATAAACTTATAAATCCCGTATTAAGGTCAAATGACATTCCTGCCACCCCCATAAGATTACTGTGGCACTGATAAAATGGAAATTTTAAAAACGTAATGGTGTGGGTCGTGTTTATCTAACCTGGCTATTTTCCCATGTTCTACAAATAGGAATGCAGAATACAGAACTTGGCTCGTGAATACTGCAAAATATTTTCAGCAGAGGCAAGAGTGATTGAAAACTTCGGTCCATCTCTCGAGTGAGTGGGATCAGTTTGCCCTTTATAAAAAAGTAACATCCTTGTGAGTAATGTTTACATGGACCACGCCGCCTCCCTAAAACCTACAAATTACAACAACCTCTCTTACACAGGGTGATTCCTGTTTACTTGATGTACCGACCGGCAAACGCAGTGCCCTATGCCACAGTGGAGACTGATCTGAAGGGGGTCTATCTGAAATACTCTCTGCTGGATTACACAGGCAGACTAGTTATGAGGACTGGGTCTGAGGTGGAGCAGAAGTGCTGTGCCCTGCAGCACTGGATCCATCAGTGGACTAATGGCAATCTGCTACTTACTCGGCTAGAAGGTATGTAGGTAGAAGCCTTGAAGAAATAATCTAATGTTTTGGGTAGTATCCCCTTTTGCCGACTTACCCAGACTGAGACATGATGTTCGATACAATTTTCACCTCTGTACGTCTACTGCTTCAGTTCAGATGGTTAGCATTTCATGTTAGCTTAGCATAAAGACTTAAAGTCTACTGGAGTCTAGCTCAGTCAAAGTGAAAAAATAAACCTTATGGCAACTCTGAAGCTACTCTTATTTACACAATGTATCATGTATATCTGAAATACATGTCTTGGAATAAAAAAAAGAGAGAGAGAGAAACGAGAAATTAGACTGGATACACTACAGGATTTCTTGCACCACTGATCAGGTAAATGCTTTGCCTCTAAAAATGTGCTAAAAATCAACGTTTTACCAAATTTGCGGCCATTTTGGTATTTGAAGGCTTTGCACCATTGGAGAGGCAGTGAGGCCACAAAAGTAGGTCATCAGGTCGCACACCTTTAAAGAAAAAACTAGGTCATAATGTTGTTTTTAATCAAAATTTTGCTGGAGCAAGAAAGCTGTGCTGACATACTTGTACCTTCATATCCTCATCCCAGTCAGTGAAAAAGGGGCATGTTTTATTTACAAAAGCATTATGTATCCTCTGTTTCGGTAGGCACCAAATTTGTCATCCTAGGTAAAATTTTAAGATTGGTGTTCTGCCTCCTAAAATTGTGGGGCTGTCTAATTTAGGATTAAATGTGGTCAGAATTATGCCTCATGTCCATCACATTTGAATTTGAATATTTTGCCTGAGCAACAGAAAATTAAAATTGTCTCATGTCATTATTTTGCAGGTGTTGACACTAAGATCACCAATGTTGGAATTTCAGTTAAATCAACAGGGTTAGTATTTCTATTTTGTTGTTGTTGTTGTTGTTGTTGTTGTTGTCATAACTGATGCCATAGGAATAGGGCCTCCACTTACAGGGAATTTACATTTTTATTACATCAGCTATACCATGTGTTTGTCTTGTTGTGTAATGCTGCAGGTATCAAGGTCTGTCTGCCACAGGGAATCCCAACATCTTTGAGCAGTTTGTCTCCCAGCATCAGTGTAACTACTTCTGTGGTCTGCTTGGCCTGAGATCTCTGAAGGCCATGGACTCTCTAATGACACCGTCCAAATCTAAGAGCTCCAGGAGTCCCTTACTTCAACGTAAGATGGCCGCTGGCTCCTCCAGCCCACAGACTGGCAGGAAAGCTGCTGGCAGCCCCAGAATGCCCAGGAAGGCTGAATCGGAGCAGGACAGCAGCAAGGTCCCCGCAAAAACAAAAGCTCCCAAAAGCTAGACACAACGCTGCTGATGCCCCCAAAGTCGTTAAGATGAAATATAGAATAGCTATCTCTCAACATCGAATGTCAAAATCCTGAACCAGAAATGGAATCACTTCTGGTTGTGTGTCAGTAACCCCAAAACAGCCCGATAGGAGCAGGAGGTAAGTTTGAGACAGAAGGCTGGTGATACTGCCAACCAAGCTATGACAAACACAGAGCTGCCACAGGGCACACAGAGCTATGAACAGAAGGTAGAGAATTTAAGAAGAAGAAGAAGAAGAAATTAAGCAAACTGACTTAACACTTTTCCTGCTAATAGCCACCATTCCTTGGCATTATCGCTTACTGTGGATTGATTCCCTTACATGTTGTTTTAACCATTGTAGAAATCTCAGCACCCTGCATTTACTTTGTCCTGTGTTCAACAAATCTTCTTAGAGTAGCAGTGGAAGTGAAACTCCCACAATGCTACATTTGTATGCAGTACATTGTTGTAACTTGTATTCAATTAAATCACATGTAGTAACTCACAGATTGTGAACCCCAGTTTCATCTCAGGTCAGTGTATTTGTCTGTAGTACATAAATGTTATGTTAGAGAAATGTTGGATTGGAATGGTAGTATAACTACACAAAGTTACACTTGAGTGCACAGAGATTAATATTTCTTGTTGTTTTTTTTTAGCCACCCTTGTAAGTAATGTACACGGGGAAATAATATCAATTCCAGTAAAACAATGATATGGATACATAACAAGCCTTATGTAGGTTGCAGTATGTAAACATGGGAATTTATGTATACTTGTATACATGAATAAACATCTGTTGTTGATCTTTTCAGGATTTTTCCAAGCCAAATGTAGCTCATTCACATGGCGCTGTTGTACAGTGGCTAACGGTGCTGTGCTTTTATAGTGTAACAGTGTTTACCTCTCATATTACAGTACACATTGCATTTTTTGAATCTGCACCATTAAATGCAAATGGCTGTAAAATAAAAGATATGACTGTGCCTTGTTCATTTGGCTACATGGTCAAAATACATTAAATGTTTATTTCAGCAAATTTTGAGTGTCATTCTTAATAGAGGACAGCAGGTGAGATGGCAGCCACAAGTGATGTGGCGTGAGTTAATTCAATGTAATGAAATGCATCCCACCGTGTCTGGCATGTACATTCACTCACGGTTATATACATTGTCTTTGAAGATAAGTAGCCCACTGTTAACCTCAGTGACTCTTGTTACCCAATAGAGTTCAATCACATTGCATTCTGTCACCATACATCATAAATTATATAGCCTTGACATACAGCATTGCAGTTGCTATAAATAGGGTTGCTATACTGGAGTTGGATTCTGATAATATTCTCTACCACTGTAAATTCTCAGATGAGGAAATGTTTGTTTCTTATTTATTTTGATTTTACAGCTCTACCACAGGTTTATAAAAGATGTAGCTGTGAGATGTAATGGTGATCTACTTTATTAACTATACATCTAGGTGGAACATGAAGCACAACACCACTATCTTTACAGAACCAGGAGTGGGTGATGCAAGGAATGACACAACAAACACATAGATAGCTAAAATGTATTTGTGGTCAAAAAGGAAATTGAAGATAACAAAACAAACTGTGTGTTCACACATTCATCTTGACTCATTTGTTTTCATGACTGACATAAATTGGAGTCAGAATAACACTTGATGTTAGGATGAATTCACTGTCCATTCATACACAGTGGAGCTATGTATGGAGCGCACAAAGTTTTGTGAATCTCAAACTGGAGAGTTTTCTATGCTTAATTTCAGTGTCAAACAAAAACTCTTTCCTTGAGTCATTACTTGTTCAGTACTACTACCGCTCAGCAGAAATTCAGATTCCTTCATCAATGCCTGGACAAATACTGTGAGTGTTGCTCGCACCCTGTGTTTTTAGGGAAGAGGAAGGCTAACTTCATCATGGCAATCATTTGTGATTCCCAGTCACTTGTGAGTCATTGTTTATGTAAGCGGTGGCCTCACACACAAGTGTGAACAGCACCTAAATGCTAAATGCACACTCATAAAAAAGCTCACTTAATGTCACTTCTGATGTCATCCAGCAGCATAAGAGGTCAGGAGCTGTCGCCAGAGGAAAGAAATGACAGTCAGTTGTGTTTGATAGCTGCCGCTTCTACCAGACAGACCACATTTTTTTACACGCTACTCTTCGGCTGTGATCTGTGAGACATCTAAAGTGGATAGTAGGGTATTAATAACTTAGAGGCCTGCTATACTGAGGTTTTGATCTGATAGGTGCCCAATAAGTGCACTTCTGTGATGCTAAAGACACAGGTCATGGGGCGCTCTGGTGACCCACTGTGTACAGCGTGTACGAAAGACATGAAAAACACCAACGATCTAATTTTATGGTGATGTTGTTAGCCTGCAATACTTATTTGTAGCTCCTTTCCTCTTTTCTGCTTCTGTTATGGAAATGCACAATACACAAAGTACATCCAGTCCAAAAATTCAACTTCCAGCATTGTCTAGAATGATGGATAACGTCCACACTAGTTTGTTTTTCATTTTCTTCTTAATGGAATGCTCCAAAGTTTCAGGCAAAATACCCTTTTCCTGACTTACCCAGACTGAGACAAGATGGTCGATACCATTTTCACCTCTGTACATCCTCAGGTTTGGTTCCGATGGGTAGCATTTTGTGTTAGCTTAGCATAAAGACTTGAAGTCTTCAGGAGTCATTAGCCTAGCTTCATCAAAGTGAAAAAATAAACCTTACAGCAACTCCAAAGCAGCTCTGAAAAGGGTATTTTGCCCAAAACATTGGAGTATGCCTTAAAGGGTGTGAGCAAAGGAAACAATCTACTGTGGAAACAAAATATATTTTAGATCATAATTACTTCTGTTCTGGAGCAAATTCCTTCTTTACTGTGGAGATGAGAGAAGGTAACATGTCCATCTCGGAGAACTGACCTGAACTGAACTAATAATGAGCAAAACTGCCAGACATCTCACTTGTGCCAAATTCACTAACTATCCCTATCAAGTACACTTTCCCAGTAAGCCTGTGATGTCATGTGTCTATGTGCTGCTGAACCTCGGCTCATTAGATGTGCGTGTGTATTTGGAGTATCCTCAGGGGACATATCCTAAACGATGACTCAAGTCCTGGGCGGCATAGGACTGCTAAGGTAGGGGACTGCATGGACCTTTCACGTCCTGTTAGTGTGACTGAGGTGATGACAACTCGGGGAAGACTGGGCCTATCATGAAACATGCCACTCCTGCCACCTACTGCTACTTCACTCACCGTACCACTGATGAAGTGTGAGGAAAGTTAAAGCCTGTCCAGTCACACCATCAAATGATGCCTTGTTTTTTAAGCAAACTCCCTGCAGAATAGAGCTGGAAATGAGCGTTTGATTTACCGGGGAAGCCACTCACTAACCTGCTAAAAGTGTTTCCCTGCTTCTATTTCACAGCTGTCCCTCCCTGCGATTACAGTTGTTGTTGTGAACAAATTTTATTCATTAATTTCAGTGTTCACATAAAGAACAATAAATATGAAGGGAAGGAATACAGTAAAATAGGCTTTGACATTTCTGTCCAAAATCAGAAATCCACCATTTGGAGAGAAGTAACAAATACTTTTTCAAAATGATTGACAGCTTAAAATTAAAACAAGTGATAGTTCTTGTTTTACAGGATGCTGTTAACAACACCTTTGCAGAAAGGATCCTCTTTAGATATCCTCAATTATCAACTTCAATCATCAAAATGGATGAATAGTGTTTTGGAAATGGAGTCAAATCATTTTGAAGGTCATTATCTTATTTTTGTAGGATCTCTTCCTTTTGTCACCATCATTGTCTGTTCGTAAGTGACAGCAAATCACATTTCTCTGAAAGGGCCCAGTCAGAAAATGAGAGATTTCTTAATCTGATCAGATTCCTGCAGGATATTACAGAAAAAAATAATGAGTAAAGCAGAGAAATTACAGAGGAAAGCATGCACTGGCACAGCTCCTCATGCTGCACTGAGTAGCTCTGACGAAATGTAGTACAGAGCTCTGGATCAACTCAATTAAAGTAATCGCAGAATAAAGACCCATTATAAGAGAGGCAAATGAGAGAATTGGAAGTCTCTAACTATAGAAATCTTTCATGTACATTTTTGACTAAATATTTGCCATCTCACTTAATAGAACATAAATTTGAGTTAATATGAAGACATGACACTCACAGAGCCTTGAAACGTTAAAAGTAAAGGTTCATTTATTTATAGGCCATAGCCCTTCATTACGGGAATGTCTCAATGGACTTAATTCACAAAGAGTAGGCCTACCTATATTTGACAAGTCAACAATCTCTCATGAAACAGAATGATAAAACATAAACAAGATGAAGAAAAACAAAGCACAAGACACACAATAGGAATGTCTGAGGAAGACATAGCAGGCCTACCTATCCTATCTATAGCCTATCCAGCAGCACCAGCCTCAAACCCTCAGTGCATACAAGGAAAAGAAAAACTCACAATAAAACCTTGTTAACTGTTTTAAATTCTTTGACATTGGCTCTATGATAAATACAAAAAATGCATTGTGTCCAATCAAAAAAAAAAAACAACAAAAAAACATAATTCCTCTAAAACGTGATAATTTGGAGGTTAACAGGTTTTCACCCAAACAGCAGCAATATGATCTTCACATTTCATTTTGATAGTTACCTAGCAATAAAACAACTGGGCACAATAGACCTTTTGCACAACAGCCTTTCTGACAGGAAATAGTATGTAAACACAGGTGTTACTAATCACATTAATTAAGGTTCTGTACCTAGATGGAACAGAACCTTAATTAATTTGATCATTAACACCTGTGTTTACCTGCTATTTCATGTCAAAATGGCTGCTGTGAAAAAGGTGTATTATTCACCAGTCTATATAAGTTATACTAGCTTATGTCATATAATACAACTACATCCCTACCTTCAGTCCCATTGGTACAACATTCAAGGGATAGGAGGTATGCTGGCAGTGAAATTTCATTAAATCAAAAGAAGAAAAAAACCCCCACTGAAACAGAGACTGGTGGGTGTGGTATCTAAGGACGAATCTCTTGCTGCCTATGACTCTGACCTCACATTATTGTGCATGATCTCAATTACAATTCGCGGGCCAGGGTAGTTCTGACCATTTAGGCAGATTATATGCATCACAAAAGCATCACACGTTCCTAAATGCCACAGACTAGTTGGCATTTGAAAAAAGTTTTTATCTCCAATCCACCAAAAGTCGCAGGCAGACACTGGTCTCAGTGCCATCGCTAAGTTGACTGTCAACGCTGAGTTAATCTACCACAACACAGCCAGCTTTTGCTGACTAGGAAATAATGACATTCTGATACTTATCTTGCACCATGGTTCCCTCTCATGGGAGAAATTAAAGGCTAAATCTGCCAGAATAAAAACCACTGCTGTCGCCTATGTTAGTGCACCTTGGGGAACGTAAGCGTCATAAGCTTAATTTGTTTGAGCCTCAGCAATAATTTCAACAAAATTCCTGGAGTTCTGAGCTGGTTGGGTTGCATCAATTTATGTGTGACATTCAAAGCATGGTGATGGACTCTGAAGATGATGGGAAAAAAATAACCTCATTAGCAGTCTATAATTGTCCTCTGAAGTGTGACATGACTTTTCTTCCCACGAGGTATTCCAGATGCCAACCGCTTTCAGTCCAATGTGAAAATGAGTAAGGCTTCAAAATGATGGCCTTTAACCACATCCAGCCATAATGTTCGATGTGGTTAAAAGTGATATGTTTTTCTTTACTTGTTGAGGTGGATTCTGAGGTGGATTTTGTGGCTGTAGTGAAATAAGACATGCTATCATACTCATATATAATGTTTTGGAAGGGCTATTCAAATGCTCTTTTAATGCTACTTGTGCACATCTGTGCTGCTTTACGAGTGCTTAAAATATACAATAGATATTTTGGCTGTTGGGTTCTACTGAATAACAGCCCAGCCTCATGCCCACTCACCTCATGCTATCTTTCCTCAGCAGACGGCAGGTAGTGCTCTTTTGATGCTCCGAATTTATATCTGGTGTCTGGTGTGCTAATTCCAATTTTTCACTGCTGATACAAATTCAGATTACTAGACTATTGCCTTAATGAAATTATTAACTTTTAAATATTGGCCAAAACAAAGAACCAATGCAATCCACTTTTGCTACCTCCACACTACAGATGACAGGATAACAATAATTGATATAGATATAATTTTATTGTGTTAAAATCTAATCATTTTTGTTGCTGAAAAAGGTAAAAACATTGGTCTGATTTTGATATTTTGTTATTAGATGTTTACTGTAGGAGGAATTCTTCCCAAGATCAGTATGGTTAAGATGCCACATTTGCTACCAGGAGTGACATCAGTGTGTCCTTGGTCTCTCTGGACAGCCAAACATATTGTAGAAACACAATGTACTGGGGAGACAGGAGGGAAACAATTCAGGAAACCACACACCCAGCACACTGTCATAAAATGTTGTGAAATGAGCACAGACTCTAAAACATCAGAAAAAAACAAAGAAACAATGCAAACGCAATTAATTTTGAGTCATATAAATGATCGCGTACTTTTTAATGATGGCTAAAGCAGGTGAGACAGATGTGTTGCTAATAATCCACACAAGGTGAGTCAACAGCCAAATATTTCTGGTGGGTTTCAGGTGTGTTGTCACTAGTTATCTTATCATGTACTCAGTCAAACACACTTCCTACAGGAAATTAGATGTGGCACATAACAAAAGAAAAAAGAAAAACTGTTTATAATCAGTGCTGGTGAAAGCTACTCATAAGCTGCTCACCTGACAGCCTAGATTTATCTTTCATTGTGAAGTAGGCTATCACAATATTGATTGTGAGATGCAGTCCAGCATAAATCATACAAACACTGAGGTAGCGGAAGGTAAACCCGAGTAAACTCAGTTTACACACCCCATTTATTTGGAATAAAAGCTTTACTCATGTTTAAAGGTTAACATATACGTAATACATTATGAATTCAGTCATTTGTGCTTATATTGGTGTTTGTTTGCCTGATGACTACTGGCATTGGGTCAGTTTACCTCCCTCTTTACTACATCATTGAACATAAGCCCTACTTAATTTCGCTCAAGTAGGGCTCGCTCAGAACTAGAAATAAGCAGGCTAATCTTGTTTTATTTTCTATTTTTAGTCCCCCACCACCCCCCACCCCAAATAGGATCCTATTTTACATGAAACCTTGTTGAAGTAAAAAATAATAATAATAATAAAGTCAACTAAAAGTTGAAAAAGCAACAGTACTGTACAAACATGGAGTATACTGTGAATGCTGCATTATAGGACATGTGGTCCTCAGTTCTAATTGGAGTTTCATTCAAGGACACTGCAAAATGTTCTGTGGGCTCCATCTATTATACTTTCAGGGTACACACACACACACACACACACACACACACACACACACACACATACGCACA
>OMKZ01036993.1:17413-28575 GCA_900302535.1 Neoniphon sammara | reverse complement strand
GTACACTCAAATTATCTCTGCTTTGTGGTTATGAAGAAGTGTTGGTGTGTGTGTGTGTGTCAAAGAGAATAATACATAATTTTGTTCTAATAATAATAATAATAATAATAATAATAATAATATGTGATGATGATGAGAAAGAATGAAATAATGAAGGGAAAATGCACAAAATATTTAAATAATATATATTAAAAAATATACAGACAAGTTCAAGCAAAATTAACATTAAACAAGACTATACATGCTAGGCAGTTCTGTTGTTATGAGGAATTCTGGTCCAATGATGTGACTGCGGGACTGCTCATGGCACGATTCTTTTTCACACAGCAGCCATATTTGATTTATAGCACCTGAGGTGGGGAAAACCCTCACAGAAGACAACAAAGCAGATGTTAACAAGCTTGGCAAACTATTTCACACAAATCCTCAAAACTAACAAAAACGCCTGATAAAAAATGAATTTATCCGAGGATAGGAGTGCAGAAATAAGTCAGATTCCATTGATTTCAAAGAACCTACTCAGACGTGTGAGGCGGACATTATTTTTCACTGGCAGAAATGATTTTTGTCAGATATGTTTATGTAGTGACAATATAGTTGTACAAATATAATTATAGTCAAGTGATCAGATGTGTAGCCCAAAGTCTGCTGAACAAAAGGACATCAAACATTTGCCACAAGCACAATAGCTATATCTATTCCAAAATAAGTAAAACATGAGTAAAATTGCAAAAAATAAACTGGGCTCCATAGGGTTAAGGCACAATGATACTTTTACGAACGGCACTGTCACCACTAGGGGGCTCTACTGCTGTATTTCCTCAAATAGTGCCTGGGGCCTTTATTTAGCTCAACTGCTTACACTTGTTTTCTGATCAGCATTCGCTTTTTGGACCAACCCGGTCTATTTTTTTTCTCCCCTCTCCCATTTTTTTCTTCTTGTTTTATCTCCAGCCTGTATTTGGGGCAGGCCTTTATTTGTTCATGTCGACCATGGCCCTGGCCATTATTGAAGACTATTGAAAAATGGCAGTAAGTCAATATGTCAGTAAGTCAGTGAGTGACATACCAGTTTCTAGGCCTTTCCCCCTACCAACAGAATCTTTAAGGGGTTAAAGTGATATTTAACCTGACTATGAAACAAAACACCTGTCCACCAAGTATCTACCTGTCTCCTATTTAGAGACACTGCATCTCACAGCCTGATCTAGGAACTCTAGAAACTCGAACCCTGTTTTTCAACCACAGTGGCTGCAAGCAAGACTTTCAAGGGGGATATAATATGTGTTGTAAGTTCTTCAGCAAATTTAGTTTATGTGGAAATGTTGAAAAATGCTTTATGTCATCTCGGCATCCAAAAAATAAAAGGACTTGGGAATTTTTGTGGGCTCTAATGTCTCCCATAGCTTTATAAATAATGGAAGTACGTCAACACTCATGATGGTTTCCTTTGCCTCAGAATATCAGTCGATTGCAAAATAACAACAGGAATTGACCATGCTATCCCTATCTCGGATGTGAGTTCCAAAAGCTGAAAACACGAACGCTTCCAACTTGAGAGCAGTGTGATGTAATCCTGTTTTTCTGCTTCTTCTAATATGACATGAATGAGGCATTGTAACAACGCATTATGTAATAAAGACATATTTTTTTAATTTTCCAAAATGTAATAAATGTTCCCTCTATTATGAAATAACACCCACATTTTGTAATAAACCTTCTGAATGCAAAATGTAATAAATTGTCCTACAGTTTATAATAACTTATTACATAATGAGGTGATTATTGCAGTGGGGGTTGCACTTTTTTTTTTTTTAATAAAATGTAATAATTGACGGCATTATGTAATAAGTTATTACAAATGTGGAAAAATGTATTACATTCTGTGTTTATTAGTTTATTACAAAAAATTACAAAATGCAGGTGTTATTGCATAATAGAGGGAAAATGTTTTTCATTTTGGAGAATTATTACATAATGTGTTGTTACAGGCCATTGCTCCAATAGCAAGCATCAACCTGGGTAGTTCTAGATTCACTAAAACTGCATTGCAAGTACAACCGATACGTTGTGGTCTTGTCAGTTGCTTGAGCCAAGACTGCAGAGTTTTGTCTTAATCAGAACGAAATGTATGCAAATCAAGTTGTAGCCCAAACAAGCCCTTGAAGAGGGCTGTGCACAAGCAAATAGCCCCTTCATCACCAACTGCAAAAGCACAAACAGCATCAGCTGTAAGTCTAATCCACCACAGCTTATAATTGGAGTGCTCTCTCATCTGAGGTGCTCCAGAAACTACATGCTGCCGTACCCCCTCCCCCATCTGCCTACAAATAAATATTATACTGGCAAAATAATGAGATTAACATAGAATTTACATATGCATTATAGGTGCAAACATTTGATTTTTTTTTTATGCTAATAGGCTGCTCTCTCTTTCTGATTGGTGAACAGCATCTGATTTGGTTATTTAGGTGCTAGGGTGTAAACTCTTCCTGTAGTAATTCTGGACTTCACTGCTGGCCACATATGCACAAAACCATGCATTGCTCTAGGCTCTGGATGGCAAGTCAGTCATTTGCCCAGTTTCTGGTGACAGGTTGGCTGTATGAAATGACACCATGCCCCTGCCAGATTTGTCCATGCTGCCACAGATGGTGTTGCACTGACCAAAGATTCTGATGATCGATTGTCTGTGTTTCAGTAGGGATGGACCGAGGAGGGCAAGTACAGAGGCCATTTACAAAATCCCCTTTTTTAATTTATGGAGCTTTGGGGGATTCAAACCTTCAAGCCCAACCCTGGTGCCTTAGTGCACAGGCACTCACACATACATACACACACACACACACACACACACACACAAAGGTTATATATTATGCCCAGCAGCTATCTTTCTGTGCCGGATGTCCCTCACAGAGAAATACTGAGAAGAAAGTCCGAAGGACATTGTTTTCAAAGCACAGTAACTATCTATGGATATAATAACTGTCCCGAAAGTGGGGAAAGGGACTTTGGGAGATAAATAGCACAGTGCACCCAAGGAATTCCACTGAAAAGCAAAAAAATTTTTACAGCTGGATCAAGGTTTACCTACTTTCCATGCGCTAATGCTGTCCTCATTCCCCACCTTGATTCACTCATATATATGGTAATGGCCTTAATCAGTATCAGAACGTGAGGCATTAAGACAGCTAATTGGTATGTAAATAGGCAAAGAGGGAACACTGACAAGGGACCCTAAGTCCCTTTGATTTCAAAATAAATATCATTCTGTCACTTTTCATTTGGTGCCAGCAACAAGCATGCAGCATACTGTGTCTCTTAGGGAATGACTGAAGGCCCCCCAGGTCACAGTGGAAAATCAGTGCAAACCACAGATCCACAGTTTGCAATAGCAAGGTCCAGCACACATATATTATAGGAACGAAACATATTCTTTTCCAACGACATTTTCTTCTCCTTTCTGCTCTGTTCTTTTCTCTCTTTCAATCGGATCGATGGCTTACTGCCGGGGTAGCCAAGTGGGAGCGCCAGAACCTGAGTCATTTTGGAGGTGAGAGCAGTGTAATTTTCCATGTAATGAAAAAAGCAATAACATTTTCTATCATCCGTTTTACAACTGAAGGCTCACCTCCTGTATGCTCTCTCCCTCTCTCTCTTTCTTTGTCACTTTCTTGGTTTATCTGTTATACCAAGCTGAAATGCACATCCCGCATCCCCAGATATTGTATGCAAGTCACCCATGCAGCCATTTAAACATACCTTGGTGTTTGGAGAAAATATGAAATTGGCCATGGAAGGAGCAATGATTGATTGCAGGTTTTGATGAAAATCTCACAACACCTTGAATAAAAATGGTCTGGAAAATAGCCTGAGATTTAATGCAAAAAAAAATATCTCCATCTCTGTCAAATATGACAGCTTTAACATGTCTCCCATTATTGGAGTTTTGATATAGACTGGACACATTAAGTCAGGCTTACACTCAGTCCACTCCATTCAATTACAAATTCTGTAGGATACAAAAAACCAAAGGTGCCCAAATTTGAAATTTCCATGCAATTTCAAAACGTGTAATATGTTGTTTTTGGTAGGCAGAATGAGGAAATATGTGGAAGAGCAGCTATCCCTTCGGTTTATTAAGACTCAGATTAACATGACAGCGCTGTTTCATCTTGGGAGTGGTGGTTTTGGCTCAGGGAACATTTACAGAGCAACAATAACAGCTCATATTCCTGGTGACTGAACGCCAAATCTTTTTCTCTTTGTCCACCAAGGCAGAACAAAAGAGCTTTATTATTTGAAGCGTGAATTCATAAAAGGTAGGAAGTGTGATGAGGGAGAGATGAGGCCACCAGAGATGCTAAATGCACTGTTCCAGCTATCAGACAGAAGAGAGTGAATTAAAACAAAGAAATGGAGAAGGGGGGGACGACTTGTTGACAGGGGAAAGATGAGTCACGTTGACTCTGCTTCTTCCTCTCTCTCTCTCTTTCTTGGTCTCTTTTCGAAATCGAAAGTTGTTTTATCACGTTCAATCATCAAAAGGCTCAATTTCATGGGTGGTCTGTCTCAAGAGAGCGAGAAAGCGAGGTCCATTCATAAGTGTTACTTCACTCATTGTCTTGCCAATCTCTCCGGGAAAAACACACAGTACTGGGAGAGGGGGGTGGGGGTGGGGGGGCACAGTCAAGGTAGCTTGACTGTGCCCGTTAGCTAGCAGGTATTAAAGGGATTCACCTTTCTAAAAAGCAGCTGCATTTCCTGCTGTGTACCGGCATGCTAGCTGCCACTAGCAGGGGTTATTAGCCAGTGCCAGTAAATATGAAATGAACAGATAAGAGCGCAGCAGATATGGAGAAACTGACTGAGGCTTTGAGAAAGACCCTATCTGGATTTCCCATGCTTCTGCTTACCCCTTATCCCCATCTTCCTCTGAAGAGAATGTGACTTTTTTTTTTTTAATCTAACCTTTATTTCAACCTAGAAGGGCTATAGTGATAAGAGTTCTCTATTTTAAAGAGGACCTAGTGGGAAAATAGAGCCCAAGGTTTTTCAGTGGCCATCTAAAAGGCATCCTGAAATGTTCGGTCGCACACCACAATTTGACACGCTCTCCAAAAACCTAAAATGAATGAGCTTAAATGTTTCCAGAGTGAGGAAGGCTTTAAGTTGGAAGTGTATGGTGCAAATTATAGGGTAATTCTGCATCTGTTTGCATCTTCTTTGTGCCTCATAGTTAAAGGTATGCTGCAAAAAATGTTTTCAAACCATTCATCCAGGGATGTCAATGTAGCACTGTGCTTTTTATCCAGCTATGCCCTCCTTCACATTCTGCTCAGTATAACCTTAGTCTTCAAATTTTAGCCACTGGGAAACTACCCAGTACAACTAGTCTGTTGCTGTCGTCCGGTTAACAACTCCTCTGCAGCAGTTAGTGCTTCAGTGCCTTGCTGTACAGCAATAGATGTTAAAGACCCATTCCCGGCATTGATAAAATCCTTAAAAACCCTTCTCTGTGCAACAAAATTATCCCAAACGCATCCCGGCTCATCTTCTACTCTGCCCACACAAACCTCCGCTTGTTTTCTGCTTTGCTGCTGTAGGCTATGCTATACAATGGCAATAGGCAATATTGGTGTAATTCAGCCATACTTGTTTAAACTGGAGGCCAAGTTTGCTCTTCTGAAGAAGAGCAAACTAACAGTTAACGTTACCTACCTTGTAAAGATAAACACCCAGATGATCCATTAGGAGGAAATGCTTTGAAAACCATAAAAAGTCTCTGGAGATAGGCTGCTAGTGAACTTAGTCAACTACTACTGCGTTAGCTAAATATGAAAATAAATAGTGAGATACAGAGGCTATGACTGATTACCAGTCTGTGATGTAAACTTACGTCAATCCTGATTTCTGTGACTGAAACAGGAAAGTAGCGTTTTGACCACCATGAAGCAAAAACATGCTCTATGACAAGCAGCGCACACAGAATACATCAGCATAGTAGAGGATTATCACATTAAAAACAGAGAAGTGGACTAAGTCTTTAAGGGAGGAAGAGTGTTGCTCATTCACTTTACCCCTTTTTTCCAAGCTAGTCTGGGGATTCAACCTGGCAACTTTCCAGTCAGAACACAGCTTCTCTAAATTCTCAATTAAGTTCTGCCGCCCTCCTCACCCAAATGGATGTCGTGTTCACATCAGGCATGTTCAGAGTGGTTTATTAAGCTCACTGCTTTGGTTCCTTTTGTTTTACCAGGTGACAACACTGTAGTTCACACCCAGTGGCACTGAGATGCCTGAACATGCAAGTCTTGGTCATCTTCCAAGTGAGAGCGAGTGGTCTGTGGTCTGTGTGCCATGAACATCACAGAAGCTAACAGGCAAAGAGCGTAGGCAAGCCCAGATATGTTTAACTAAGTTAATCAGACTTGTTTGTCACGCAACGTATGTTTGCAAGCACTTGTCAGTGGTCAGTTTGAATTTAAACCAAAGACAAAAATATTAAAAAAAAGAACTGTAGGTGTGATCGTACCCTGAGTCTTCATGGAAGACCAGTTGCACCTGAGCTTCTCCCCATAGCTGCCAACCCCAAGAGACCTGCTGCAGAAAACAAGCTACTCTCTAGGGAGACCTTGGCTTGTCACAGCTGTCAGTCACCATTACGGTAGAGATTAAGATCAAAACGGCAGGTGCTGAGGAGAAAAACCCTGAGCTACACAACATCACTAAGACAAGATGGAACTTTAATCATCCTTGTAGGGAAATTGGGGTGTTCCAGCATAAACACACACACACACACACACACACACACACACAGAATATTTCAACTTCTAGCCCAGCCTGCATTTCTGAATGACACTTCTTCAAAAAGAGAGTCCATCATTCCTTTTAGTATCTGAAAGGATCTGGTGACAGTGTGCATTTTCCACACTTGCTTTGCTTGGAATTGGTATGGAGGGTGTATTATATATATACACTGTAAATTACTTTTTAATTGTCTGTGTGTAACTGTATGAATGTAAGGCAGGGCGCTGCTGCAAAAGAGCATGTGTGCTCACCCTGGCTAAACAAACATGAAATAAAAAAGGAATAAATAAAATATTTGATGCTTTAAACGTAGGCTGAAAAAGCTCTCGGCATTATTGTTGGTTTATGGTCCTGCTGCAATGAATTTAAAGTAGACCCTGTTGCTTTATTTTGTCGTTGCCCATGGCCGTGCCCATGAAAGCTTTTCCTCAGGTATTTTACAACATGTCATGGCAGGGCGGCCTCTACAATAAAGATATAAAAGACCTTCAACACGCATAAAAAAATGTGGAAAGAGAAAGGTTTAGGAGAGTGAATTACTGAGCATGACTTAAAGTTTCAGAGAACAACCTCAAACTAACTTTATTTCTCGGGGTCTTTTCCATCTCGCAATTACTTTTCCTGTGTTTTTAATTTAGATTTCTCCCTGAGGAGACTCCCTAAACAACAATGCAATTTTGTGTACCTGTTTGAACTGCAGATAGGAGAGAAAATGTAATCCAGAAAGACGGTTAAGAGTTTCGACAAAACAAGCAATTTGTTTTCTGTTTGAGTCTGAATATAAATAGGATAAACCAGCCTGATGAGCTCAAAGATAAGGGGCGCAGTTGAACCCCACCCTTCTCCCAACAAACTTCTGCCCCTGTAGGTATGGGAAATGGAAAAATACCCCAGATGAGAATTCATTTAAGAGGGGGGGGGGGCTCCCAGCTACAGACAGCCTTGTTTCTGTAGGCAGGGAGGTAAACGACATTCCACCGCCATAGGCCAGTTTCCACTTGGAGCGTCTGGCCGGCCGCCCCCTCTTCCCCCTTCAGTCGTGCAGCAGTTTCTGCGTGCTTGTTGCCTGTGAGCAGGTCTGTGCAGGACTCTGACCGGGGACACGATGGCTTCTCAGCACTTCTACTTGAGGTTAATGGGGCTCACTGTATTGCTGACAGTGCTGGCCCTCAGAGGTGAGCTGAATCATTCTCCTGTCTCTCACTGGCTTTCCCTCTTTCTTTTTTTTTCCTCACTTTTGTTCTGCATTCAGTTTGCGTGTCTGTTTTTTTGGGCCTTCCCTTTTACCATCTGTGGCCTTGCAGCCCTTGGATGTTTGATTCCTGCTTTTCATGGCAATGGATTTCTAGTGGGTAAACGCAGTTTAAAGAGTAAAGCTATGGCAGGGCTGTGGCACATCTCTGACAGCATGCTCATATTTTGAAACCATGAATATGAAACGGAGCCCTTTATCAAATATGTGAGAAGACAGACGATGGGGTGATTTGGGTCTGCAGAGGCACTGCGGGTGATACAGTTTGTTTTTTCTCTCTCTCTTTCATACACACATACACAGACAGCTGTGGTTCTGTGGTTTTGACAAGGAAAGTTAAAATATGGGGAGCAGATGGAAGGCTGACTCAGGCTAAAAGACAGCTTTAAAGATTTGCATAAGAGTGGAGCTCAGTTGTCTGAAAGGCACTGAGGCTGAGATGTCTCCCAAACGTGTCTTCTCCCCTCATCAAATTCAAGTTTTTAAGGAACATCTCAACCTTTACAGTAAATCCATTAAGTCTGAAACAATCTTATCTGTCAAAGTTAGAGAACTACCCCAGGGCGCTCCTTAAGAGTAACTCATCCTCAGCATTCAGCAAGAGACTTTTTTGCCCAGCCAGATGTGATATTTGCTGTCTTTATCAGCGAGAGGATATTGAAGATAAGACGCGGTATTAACCTCTCGTTCAGATTGTCTCATTTAAGCCTCCAGTACATTCACATCAGTATATCTCCCACTCCTTCTCTACAATAGATCTTGAAACCCAATGCTGTTACTATGCAACTCAACTTCTCTCCTTGACCCCATCCCAACCCTATTCTTTAAAATGTTTTTTTTTTTTAGCTCATCAGTTGAGGAGATTGAATAGCTGGTTTTATTCAGTTTAATGATTCCCTGTTGCTCGTGGTACCTGAACAATTCCAGCCCGATTTTAAAGCTTGGCACAGCACTCAAACAACGCTTTTTTGAGCTTTTAATAACTAAAGTATGAATTCTGTTTGCGTTCTTGTGCTTTTGCAACACTTAACACATATGTGCAACCATTATGTACCCAGTATCATTAAGAGACATGGGATACAGTTTCAAAGTTATGCAGATGATACCCATATTGAATCTCCATGCCCTCTGATGACGAGTTCCATCACTGCTCTAATTAACTCTATAATTATATTATATCTATATAGCTATAACTAATTAACTCTACTTGTGGGCTCCAAAGCCCAGAGAAGAATCCTCACCTCCCATCAGGGCCACTGGCACAAAACAAAAGGTTAAAGATGAAGCCAAAAAATTGGGGATCATCAGATACATAACTTTTGCTCTTGAAAAACAAACTTACAACATAACTAAATCAGCTGTCACATCCTTAGAAATATTGCAAAAGTACAGCTTGTTCTTGCAGGCAACCACAGGACACGGTTCATTTATCACAGCTTTATCAATGAATAAAAAGATAAATAAAATAAAAACATAAAAAAATCAACAAAACTTATTAAAGAAAAGAGGCCTAAAAATGAGCCTTTTTAACATTGCACTTTTATAGCTGTTTCTATTTTCATATAAATTCATTGTTTGATTACATATTGGGTGCAATTGCAAAGTATTATTTTATCCTTTTACTGGGTTACTGTGAAGAACTCTGCATTGCATTACATGCATAAAATTGGTTGTATAACTAAAAGCTGACTGATTGATTGAATGAACTATTCCAGCTGACAGAAGGCTCACAACTTTGTAAGGAGGGCTGTGATGGGAGAGACAAGGATAAATGTCTGGGGGAGGAAGGAAGAAATATACTAGTCAAAACTCTGCAAAGTGTGATTCATATGTAAATATAATTTCATATTCACCTCACATGAAAGTCACCTCACACTCTTACTTTGTCCTGCCGACAGACTGTTATGCGATTGAGGAAAGTTCAGTGAGGAGATTGGTGTTCATCTTGTTGTTCAGCACTCATTTACAACCCAGACCAGAGAAAAAGCACGCAAAGAATTTCTTCTAACTGTATCCATGTGCCTTTCTTATGACTTTGTACTACACATGTTGTCTTCTGTATGAGATTCTTTCATATTTCCATAGCGAAGCAGAGCCAGATGAGGCAGATTCACAAGGCCGTCGGTACATTTTTGTACCCTGGTAGCGGACACCAGACAAATAACATCTTTCTAATGGCTTCTCACATTGTTGGTGCATCTAAACAACGTACTGAACTCTGCACAACTTAGCACAACCAGAAATGTGAGCAATGCTGCATGGCTGGTTGCCATTAAATGCAACAAATTCCTTATATTTTGAAATTAATATAGATTGAAAAAAAAGTTAAAAACATCAGTGTGGGGTCTCAATGTGTACACCCTGACTTTGTCGCTAAATTCAGCAACTTTTCCGACCCCCTGGTGACTCAAAAGTGACGGCCAACAAATGCAGTGACTTTTTCTGACCGTGGGGAAAAATGTTTATGTGCTGCAAAAGAAACAGTTGCTGCACAGTGTTTCATGCACAGTGAAGCCCTCTCCCTCCAGTAGGAGACGGCGTCATCTGGCAAACTCTAGCAACTTTATCAACAGCCAAAATCTGCTTACCCTTAATTGGAAGAAGAGCTGGCAAACTGGTGTCGACAAATTCTCCTTTAACCCAAGTGAATGCCCCACTTTGACATGTACATCTAAAACGAAGACCAACATCAACCAAAATCATTTCAGCACAATGAGATAGAAACTTAAATAAAATATGTAAAGCGGATGAAAATTACCTGAAAATCTGTGCAAGTTGAATAATTTTTGGACGCAAAATGACTACCATCCACATTTTTAAATAGTATGCTGTTTGTCTTTAAGATTGGGAACGTGTGTATGACTGTGCTGACTGGATTGTGCCTCATCACATTGAGATTTAACTATGACAGTCTGTTTTAACAAAGAACGGTGCTCATCCCTCATTAATTCCCCCTTGCCTCTCCTTGTCAGATGTTTCCAGTGAAAGCAGCCTGCACAAGATCTTGAAGAGAAGAGACGGTAACGTCCACACAGGCGCACTTCACAGCATTACCATACTGCTGACATACAGTATCATTAAACCCAGTGGGAAATGTTTG
>OMKZ01036993.1:5270-17393 GCA_900302535.1 Neoniphon sammara | reverse complement strand
TTAAAAAAAAAAAAAAAAAACAAAAAAAAAAAAAAAAAAATGCCTTTGCATGTTTCTGCCCTGTTGTACCCCCACCCAGTGGCCGGAGCTGGTACTGCTCCCTCAAAGTCTGCGGTCGCTGTCACCCCCTCCAAGGCCAAAGAGTTCCTGGCCAAGCTAAGGAGCAAAAGGAACATCTGGGACCGCAGCAGACCAGATGTGCAGCAGTGGATTATGCAGTTTATGTACATGGGCTTTGATGAGCAGGTGAGGCGGGTCAGTGATGGCCGGGGAGTTGCGCAGGGTCCTTGAAGATCCGAAGCACACCGCGTGGCTGCACTCTTGACGCCTTGCAACTCAGCAAGATTGGAAACTGCCAAAACTATTCTGATCCCTGTGACCTCAAATCCTTCTGGGGTAATTTCATCTAGAAGTTGTCACATCACTCCATCTGTAAGAGTCAGTCAATCTCCTGCGAGGTTTCCAACAGGAGAATAATTTTACAGCGGCCAGACTGCAAAGAAACCAATGTAGCACAGACAGAGGCAGATTTGCTGCAGCTCTGCCTGAATTTGAAATGATTTGGAGAAAAGTCTCTGCATGTGAACAGAAAAGTAAAATCTACATCTTCCATATATAATAAGAAAGTTGGGTTTTCATTTGGTTGTGTAACATTGTGTACTGACTGTAATGCTTAAACCCATTGAAGCAATAGGTTAGAGACATAAAGATCCGGGTATCTTAATGTGTGGGATAAAAGGAGTGACAGGGATGTGACCTTCAACACCTCAGTCCCTTCTGATGTCTAAAAGATAGTCGTCAAAGGGCACAGTTATCCCCTGATACTGTGAAGCTGCTGTCAGACAGCGACTGAATACAAATATGGGAACAAATACATGACAAAACAATAATTTTCTCTCTCACACACACATACAAAACAACTTACAAAGCCTTAGGTATTAGAGATTCACATGCGACAGTGGGGGACGGAGGGAAAAGACACGCCAACAAAAGCAGAAACAGAGGGATCGAGTGCGCAAAAAGTGTCTCCTTCCACTGTCTTTGACAGTTGACAGCGATTGCGTTTCAGCCAGTAGGATTTCTCTGATGGCCCCATGCATGACATCTTGTGCATATGCCATTTGCTGTTGCCTCCCTGCCGCTGAAATTGACAGCTGTGACCTTTTAAATGATGTTGGCCTTTCATGCTTGTCTCCGTACCACAGCTGGGCTGCCTGTGCCTTTTCTATTATCTTGCAGGAGAAATCCTCCGCTGCCTCTCTCTCTACATTAGCTTCAGAGTCTTTCAGGCTGCTAATGAGTGTGCGGTCATGTCCCTGTTGTTTTTCCAATCAGAGGCTGGAGACGGACCTGTCTTACTGGATGGACCACGCGCGCGCCAATGACCAGGGACGTCAGCACCACTATGATGAAAACTCCCCCATCGGCCCCCGGGACTCCAGCTCTTACAGACATGGAGCTAACGTCAACTACGACTACTATTAACTCCAGCCCATCACCTCACACACACTTCTATATCTGTGTATATAACCAGCTGCTTGTCTGTGTGTTGGAGGTCATCTCTTCATCTCAGCCTGAACACAGCCTGTATTAATACGTAACAGCTATATATGTAAAAATGAAGCTGTTAGAGCCCAAGTACTCTTGATCTGACTTCCTGATCCTGAACACATCTTACATCCACCACTACAATTTTATCTCCCTCCACCTCCTCAATTATTAGTCCATCCATGTGTGTGTGTGTATAAGGAAGATGGGCCCAAATTACGTTTAATTATGTTTGTTTTTTCCTTCCTGCCCGTTCTATACGGTCGCTGATTTGTACGAAATGCTGGTAAACTCTGATGTGTTTGTAGAGTGTGCAAGTGTGTGATCACTAAAGGATTAGTGTCAATAAAGAGACATCTGGCTCCACACCGCCTCGATCATCTTCTTCACAACATTTTTAAACATGACGGTGATGGCAGGGATTATCTGACAAATACACACACACACGCACGCACAGTCTGTCTCACCGAGTCGGTCACGCACACGTTACACCGGAGAGGGGCGGAAAATTCTGGAAACATTTTATTAAAATAGCATCTTCACCTGAAATTGATAATACAAGATTGGCGTCTTGGCATTGGAGAGTTCACAAAGTAGAACACGATGACCTCTGGAAACACACGAAGTGACGCAGTCTTACTAGAGGATGTGAGATTTGCCCAAGTCTTTCGGTGCAACTGCACGGCGCGGGCGGCCGACAGGTTGTCGACGGCTCTGAGAAAAAAGAGGACAAAACATCCTGCGGCAAAACCAATCCTCTGCAGCCACGGTCAGGTAGTCCATTTCTGGGGACTCGAAACCATGAAATTGATAAAATAATCAAACAAAACAGAAACACTGACACACAGAGTGAGCTGTTAACACATTTCTTAAGTCAGCATCTTAAATAGCACAAGCACAAATTCACAAAAGAGGGAAAAAAAAGCCCAAAAGTGGGCGGGGTCTGCCATTTCTTGTCTGTCATTTCCGTTACTCTTTGATTCAGGCGTGTCCGTCTGACATGCAAGCCCTGGTCCTGCAGATTCCGGTGGAAAAGTGCGACCGCAGCACCAACGGAAGACAACAGCTTTTCAAAAAGACTGAATACGATATTTCAGCTTCTCAATTTTCCCAGAGTGCACTGCTGAACAGCGCCATTCTGAGAGTTGCTCTTCAAGGGTCCTCTGAGGAGTCCCAGCATCCTTCAGTGTTGCAGGAGTCTTTGTGATGGGAGCTGCGACTTCAGTTGTGTCTGGGTCGCCCTTTCTTCATGCGGGCAGCTTTGGGTTTGGGGATGTATTGATTATTGGCTTGGTGCTCCAGCTCTCTGCTGAAGTACTGGATGGTTTTGTTCAAGCCTTCCTCCAGGGGCACCTGTCAGCACAACACAGCATGTACAAGGTGAGGGCACTGATGTTGGTAATATCAACACCTAAAAAAAAAAAATACTCAGTAGACGCGACACATCAGGATTAGAGCAATATATCAATCTGCTGACATTGATCTTTTATTAAATATCTCTGACCACAGCTACATATCAACGGTTTGTATGAATTGCAATTAAATTCTCCCTGAATAATTTATTATTGATTTAACTGCTCAATATTTCTCGTAAACCAATATCAATTTAAGGCTAAAACAAGGTCATTAATCAGTTAGTACTGAAATGATTAATTGATTAAACAATTAGTTAATTGTCAGGAAAGTAATTGCGTATTTATTTTAATAATACAATTAATTGTCATATTAAGTAAAAATCCCAAACATTACATGATTACAGCTTCACTAAATCACTAAAATGCTAAGATTTCCTTTCTTTTCTCTGTTCATATCATAAAATTAATACAGTAGTTATTTATCTATTTATTTTAAAATTAAGGAAGCAGGACATCACTCTGGGCTGTGCTAACTTCTGATAAGCATTTGGTATTATTTTTGATACTCCACAGACTAAACCATTAATCAATTCATTAAAAAAAAAAATCTGACAATGGAAATAATCATTAGTTACAGCTTTAGTTTCACTCAAGAGTTGTTGTGTCACATGAATTTTTTTGTTTTGCAGCAGGAAGCTCGCATTTGTGCTATTGTGCCCAAATTGAGTACTTAGCATGTGACTGCATGACTGCGTGTGTGTGTGTGTGTGTGTGTGTGTGTGTGTGTGTCTGTGTGTGTGCCACACGTACCACAGGTTCCCAGCCGAGCATCATTTTGGCTTTGCGGATGTCAGGTCTTCGCCTCTGTGGGTCATCCTGGGCCTCTGGAAGGAACTGGATCTGGCTACGGCTTACTGTGTGTGAGTGTGTGTGTGTGTGTGTATGCATATACATGGAGGGACAAAAGTGTTGGAAGAAAGCCATTGATCAGAAATTGACCTGAACCTGATCTACACTTCTGAGATAAATTAGTTCACACACACGCACATGCAATGCAATGAATACTGCAGATGGTCAGGAGACATATATAGAGAAACTGGAGAGCGGCGAGGGAGAAAACAAATGATGGGGGTGAAAACATGAGAGGGAAGGGTGTTAACACATCGCAGGCGACGAGACCAAACTGGGCCTGACTGAGCAGGGGATTGAGACGGCAGCGGTCTAGAGTCAGAAGAGACACACGGGATAATGATTGTTTCGATCGATCTCAAACCTTACCGACAAGGCTTTTGATGAGACGGGCGAACTCCAATATGGTGTGCTCCTCTGGGTTCCCCTGTGAACACATTTCATGAGGCTCCATCACATCAGAGCCAACAGAGACTGACACGTGCACGGCCTCGCCTGCACATAACTATCCTATCCAGAGCAGTGGAAAAAGAAAATGGCAGAATAACAATAACAAAAAGAAGCTGGTCGTGATATTTTCCTGTTTGTGGGACATGGCTGGGTACAAAGAAACTCACCAGATTGACAGGACTGCTGATGTTACTGTTCATCAACAACACCAGGCCGTTCACCAGGTCACTGGAGGAGGACAGACAGACACAGAGGCAGAAGCATTTCACACGGATTCATTTTCTTCCTCTTTAAATTCCCACTCTGCAGCCTCTTGCTTGCATGTGAGAAAACTTCTTGTGCGTGACCACAAATGTTTATATCACATATGCTACATGTCGGAAATGCAAATCTCTCAGCTGACACGGACATGCTCTCTTTTTCAATTCTGCTTTTCACTGCTTTTCAATAACATCCTCACCATCGGGGGGAATTAAATCGTTTCGACAAGGCCACGTGAGAGAGAGAGAGAGAGATGGCAGCTTCACAGTGTAGCTCACTCACTTTCAGCCTTTGACCTCTTCTTTCAGTCTTGATAATAAGACGGCACATGGTCTGCAGAATATGCAGCCCACATACACAATGCACAACCGTCCCGTCAATACGTGTGTGCTTACACTCTGAGACACACATACACACGCTGCCGATGACAGCACTGGGCTGCTATGACAACTGTCAGTGAAAACAAACAACAAAGGTGGTGGGAAAACAGAGGAGGCAGGATCACACAAATCTAATTCTCAACGATGCATCACTTGCCCCGTGATTTCCACTCATACATCCCTGAGACGTGAAATAGAGGATGACCCTGTCTAATCCTCTGATATCAACGCTGACTGAGAATGCATATTTGTGTGAATGTTGTTGCAGAGGCATGCAGATTCAAAGCAATGGCAAAGGGGACTGTAGTTGCCATTACGGGAATGTGTGTGAATGCATTTTTCATCTTTTAAATAAGCTTTTAGCAGGAATTTTAATCAGCTCTATTCAGCGGCTCATTCCACTGGTATAAATAGCCTTTGTTCCAGAGAGGTTACGTTAAGTGAGGCTCTGCTGTGGACCACACATTCCTGTGCTGCATTTTTCTGGGTGACACTTACTGTTATAAAAATAAAATAAAATGAACAGGTGCAGACATAAGAGCTGATGAGCCAATTTAACGCCGCATCCAGACCAAGGAGGGTAAACTTGAAAACACTGCTCCATCTGCTCTACACCACACCAGCGACTGTTTTCTAAAAGCCTGCAGTCTACATTAAAATGCTTAAAATCCTAAATTGAGCATCCGCAGCGTGCACAATACCAGACTAGGGCCTAGATCATGTGACGGTGTTATGCTCTCAAAAAGCCCCATTGTCTGTGTCCAGACTACAACGTCTGAACAGCAATCACACATTTATCAATTTATGATTATTTTAGACGTTTTCAAAAAGCCCTGTTTTTGTGGGGGGAAAATGCTGGCTTACTGTGGATGGAATTCCAAAACACAGAGAGAGAGAGAGAGAGAGAGAGAAGTTCCCTGGCTTCATGTGGACATAGCCTACATGCAGCACAAACAGAGACGGCCGCTGGTTAACACAAATTTGCGAAAGGTTAGGCCCTGTATGTGCACTAAGAATGGCCAATTTAATCTGCACACAGTGTGCACCAGAATCAGAGATAATTTCATTACAGTAATCTTGACCTCCTCTCTGCCCAGAAGACTCTGGAAGGTCTGAGCCCATCCACTCTGAAAAGGTCACTGGAGAAGGTAAAAATCTCCTCGGCAGCACGGCGCCGGGCGAGCGGCTCTGGGCTGCTGCGTTTGATATGAGGCAAGAAAGAGGATGCATGGACCGGTGGATGGACTTGTTGTGGGTCACAGTCTAACGGCGGTGGCTGATGATACGGTTAAACTAAAACTACAGTGTGCAACCATTCTTGGTCTTCATCATGGTCACTGGCCATGCCTAAAAGTGAGAAAATGTTTGGGGAGTACAAAAAAAAAAAAAAAAAATACACACCCATTTTATATGGATTCACGCACAGATTCACAAAGGTTTGTGCAAATGCAACCACACACGTACACACACACACACACAGTCATTCACACAGACAAGATCTCCCCTATGATCTGGATAAAGTCTGAATAAGCTCATTCCCCCCCTGGCACTTCTCACTGGTCACTCAATACCACTGACTAGTCACAGAAAACACACAATTTACTCCGGGCCACTCGACCATTAATTAAAAGGCAAGAATGAAAATTGGGCTATCAGTAGTGGAACAGTCATGGTCTCTTCTACAAAACATTAACAGCAGGGATAAAACCTCCTCTGAGACAATGACTGTCCTTTTCACCATGTCTCTCTCTCTCTCTCTTGCTCTCTCTCTCGGCTCATAAACTCACAAAGGTGGCAGGTAAGCCGACCGGCGGGAGTGGAATCCAAATTACTCTGAATGAAACAGGGTCTGGCTGAGCTGTTGATCCGGCCCATAATGCCCTGCGGGCTGCCTCTGCGGGGTGAGGCTAACCTGATTTCACACGGCGCTGGGATTCTCATCAAGTGTTCTCTTAGTCTCTTAAAGCTCCCTGCTGCTCTCACGGGTCAGAGAGGCCTGCTGAACCCAGACCCAGCAGGCCGGGTTCTGCTCCTCGTTTCAGTGGCTCCGAAACATAGCAGGAGACCTCTGCTTACTGACACAGGCACATGGCAGGAGCGCACCACAGGCCAGTCAAATATGCATATGTGAATATGTGTATGTGCACGTCTATTTCAAAGTGAAGGCATGGTGATGAAATGTGAATTTTATCCTGCCACATCCTGTTGAATGCATCTTTTATCTTTTTTTTTATACTGTTTATTTATTCATTTTCTTTCTGATCGGTTACTCAATGAGATACATATTTATCAACTTAAACCAAAACACAATGTTCTACATAGAAGGGAAAAAAGATGGTGTAAAAAAAAGGGAAAACTAAAAAAAAAAAAAATTACCCGTAGAAAATTCCTTCCGTCTTTCTTTCCAACTCCTGCATCTTTTATCTAAAGTGAGAATTTTCAAGTGCTTAAATTCAGGCATGTCTTTTCACCGTCATTCTTTTTACAACTAATAACTTTAAAGCTCTAGGCAAAGAGAACTTTTCACTGCTGTGTGAGCAGGTGCAATGAGATTTTGAGCGCTTGGTTCATCACCTGCGGAGGTGGAGGTCAACGCAAGATTCTGCATCTTTACACAAAAAAATATTTGTTTGGCAGGGCCTTACTGACGGCAAAGAAAGACGAAAACATCACAATCTCTTTGACTTAGCAGCTTGATACAGATGTGACGATGTGGTGCTTACACACAATACATTTTTGATAAACAAATCATTGTGGATACGATGACCAACCAGGTAGAGGCAAATAAACAAATAAAACAATATAATAACATCAGATAATTGCATCCCTTTACAGTAATGCAGCCTTTAAAACAAGGAAAGGACAACGCTTAAACCATATCATGATGTTATGTTATCCAAAATCCCAGACAATATTTGGTCTCATATCACAATATTGACAGAATATTGATAAATCGCCAAACAGGGGCTGCAGTCTTTGGATTCTGTGACATGCTTGACAGATCCAATTATAGTATTGATGCACAAGTCCACAGTGACCGCGGCGTTCTCCATGACTGGGTCAAGTCTCCCTGGGTGTGACTGTAATCACTGTAAAAATGCATCATTCCCCAAAGGTTCGTTAACTTGACCTGGCAGTGTCTGAGATGCTGAGCGTGAAGCCTACTGCCGTGTCGGCCTGGCGGTGGCGCTGCGGTGGGCCAACCAGGTTTATATTCTACATGCCAGACCAAAATGTCAAAATCCATCACACCCCCAAGTTTTGTCCCAAACAGACCAGCAAGGGCTCACAAATCGCACGTGAGGGATGGACGGGGGGACAGACGGAGCCCGATCACTTCCCTGATCTTGGAAAACTAGATCCTCAACCTGAATTGTTATCAACAACATCATCTTCGCCCTCTTACTATCCTTATTCTTCTCATCATGACATACGTACTCTGACTCACACATGTACACTAAAGCAGTTCAACACACATACACACATGACCTATTTGACATCCCTGAACAATTAGTATTTTTATTTTATTTATTTTTGTTTTTAAAGGAAAATGGGTGCAACATCAGTGACTGGCAGTGGTGTTATATATGTATGTATGTCTGTGCAATGATTTGAGTCCATGTGAGAGCAGATTAAAGTATGTAGATCTGTTTTCCATTTGTCTCTGTAGTGTGTCTTCTGCCTGACTCTAGATAGATATCTGGATTTACCAAATACAGCTTATGGTAGGCAGCTAGAACAAAAACACACAACACAAACTGCCTTGATGGGAAAGCAGTGGAAACAAACATCTGCCAGAGATAAACAGACAGTCCAGTACTCACCACAGGACCTCCACCTTTGTCTGTTTCTTATTCAATAAAAAAGCTGACAGAGAAATGGCATGAGGGCTGCCGGATTCCTCGTAGTAATTATCCTGACATCAAAGAAAATACAAAAACCTGTGGAATGGAGCCAAAACAGCCCGTGTTGCTGATTCAGTCGGGCATTGTGTTCTCTGAAACATCCATAAGCCTTTATTCAAACACTAAAATCTGTATCTATGCCCTCTCATGTTTGTTTTCTCCAACAGACTGTGAATTTCTGCTTTGTATCTGTTGTCAGGTTGGATGTGCTGCATTGCAGCTGGCCTATGCATGAACTCTAACAGTAAGGAAGGGGAAAAGGTGGAGACAGAGGCAGAGAGTGGCGAGAACAGCCAGTGTGGACTCAAACACGGTTGGCTTATTGGTCAAGACAGGTCCCTGCAAGAGAAGCATGCAATGGCCTTTTTTCTAATGTCAGTAAAGTTCAATACACTGACTCGCTCTGACCAACTTCACTAAAAGACATGCCCCAATAGGCCAGCCCTCCACTGTGGGACCTTTTCAAATTCAGTTCATCCATCCTTTCATGCTTCCTCCTGCTCTTTATTGTCCCATGAGAGGGAAAACCAAGGCGGGCAAGGCAAAACTGAGAAAATGTGAATATTCACCAGCAACCTCTTTCTTTGCTCTGGTTGATTTCTTTTGTCCCAAAAAAAAAAAAGAAAAAAAAAGAAAGGCTTAAAAACAAATGCAATGCTAACCTAATAAATCACATTTCCTCTTAGAGCATCAGCCCCACAGCCAACAAAGGATTTTAAACCACTGCTGGCAAGAGGACAGAAAAAAACATGGTGTTTAAAAAAAAAAAAAAGAATAAGAAGGGGTTAGAGGTGATCCCTAATGACACTGGATGACATTGAATCAAATGTTATCAAGTTCAATGGTGAGAAAGCATAAACCACCAATGTAATTTTTCACATGTAAATTTTCTGCCCAAATAGAATTTCTGGTTCCATCCCCTCATAAGACTAATAGAAAAATGAACAGAGGTGTGAAATGAATTGCCTGCTAAATATGTCTGATGCCGACACCGACTATTTTGATTAACATCTTTGGATTTAATATAGATTCTGTTATTTGTTAAGAGGGTTGTGGACAAGTTTTGAAGTCACTGAAATAAATATAAAAACAATTGCTAACATTAACTAACTAGCATTAACTAGCTTTGGCATTCCACCATAGACAGATGGCTCTCATGGTACGTTTATAGTAAATAAGTAAATAACACATAACACTGTTTCACATACTGAAACACGGTTTTGACCCATTTCTTGACACCAAATTCAAGAGTTTTTCAAGACCCAAATAAAAAATTTCAAGACCTACTGCATGGAGTGAGGGAGTGGAAGCAGCCAGAGCAAACGTTTTTCAAAGTTTCTGAATCACTGCGACCACAAGAGGCTCTTCATCATACAGTCAGAACTGTGCACAAAAAAAATTAGGCTGATAGGTCTGGTAGTGAGATTAGCCGCGGACAGACAGACAGACAGACACACACACACACACACACACACGACCGAACGCACAATCTCCTGGTGGAGGTAACTATAGTAATAAACGTCTTTGGGAACAAATGACTGTACTGCACAGATAAAGGAAATCATGACGTCAAAGCAAATTAGACACGCTTGACAACGTACAACGTGGAGGAGCATTAAAATGATGAACTGACTGACAGGTTCTGCAGCAGAGAAAAACACTGCACTGGCTCTGCTAATGCAGCTGAATTGATGTAGATAACCCAGCCATGCCAGTACACATTAACAAAGAGGTTTTACACAAGGAAACAGGCTTAACTTAACATCAATAATGTAAAAATCAGAATAAAATCAGATCTCTAGTACTCAAAATGCTCATTTAGTAACATAAAGCCCTAGAGCGGTAGATCAGGGAAGAGTAATGTGGACATATATGTAAAACAAAGTATTTTCTGATACATTACATTCACAGCTATATGATTAAATAACATTAGATTTTAAGGTAAAAAGTGTGATGGGGGTATATGAACAACTAAAATCCTGGAAGGAGGAGGAGCAGTCGGCACAACAGGAGTCAGCCTTCAGGAGTTTTAAATGACTTGATCTTTGTTTCTTTTATGAAATAAAGGATATCATTAGGTGAGGTTAGCAAAGCCATTTTGAGAAGGGGATTACGTGAAAAACATTTACACAACATCAAACAATTAAAAGTTATTCAGGCCTCCAGGTAGGTGTGAGCTTTGAAGAGATACAGGAGCTTCAAACATGTAGCCATGTCTCTAATCTCTCTTCTCCAAAGTGCACGTTGTATACTGCTGCAAATCATCACACCAAGCAGCCAATAAAAGAAATTAATTAATCTCAGATTGTCATCTACAGACAAGCCGACACATACTCTCTTTAACACCCCCATTCTCTTTCCTGCCACACACACAAACTGGATCCTTTCCTTTTAAGATCTGTTTCTGAGGACAAGACATAAACACGTGCGTGTGTGCACATGTTGGTATTTAAAGGAAAGGACGACCCCTCTGAGCTTATATAGGCCAGCTCCAGAGCAGAGAGGCCAACAGATATCAGGACATGTAGAAAGCAATACAGCTCTGGGGTGAAGTGTCTAAGCCCCACTAAAGGGAACAAAAATTACACAAGTGTGCACATATGGCCACCAAGGATACACAAGCTGAACAAACCTTAGAAACAATATTTGAGCACATGTAGAAGAGATGAGCGATAGAGAATGGGTTTGATTTAGCTGGGGTTGGGCTTACCTGACATACTGAAAGGCTCTTGTTTGTGATCCGGTACCATACACCTAGAACAAGAGGAGACTCATCAGCTCGTCAGATGCATTGATGAGTCGATCGTATGGGTAAAAGAAACAATATATTTTTTATGGCTGACGTGCTAAGCAAGCTTTCCATCCAGTCATTAAAAGCATGTTCAATTTCTTCAAAGTGGCTTCCAACTCCACAGCTCGCTTTTAGTATTTAAATTGAATCTAACATGAAACAAAAATGGGAAATTGTATACTACTATCTGCCTTATCAGTCTCAAATCTCATTTTATTTTCAGCATCGTGCATGAGGATGAGCCAAATATTTGGTTTACTGGTTCATCACCCTTACACAAACCTCTTGGGGAAAATTCACTGAAGAAGTGACATGGTTGGGTGAATAAGCCAAAGTGTATCCAAACTATTAACTGAAGTTGCATGGAGCAACAGTAAATATGTCATCAAGGTTCTGACTGAAGACATGAAAACTGCCTCACAGACGCAGACACAGATTCAAATAACACTAATAAATAAGCAAAAGTACACATTATTTGTATGTGTGTATATATATATATATATATATTTTTTTTTTTTTTTTTT
>OMKZ01036967.1:14527-34371 GCA_900302535.1 Neoniphon sammara | reverse complement strand
ACTCTGACACTACATAATTATCCCTTAAGCACAGATAATCGCAATCTATATCAATGACCAATTAGTGTAGACATGGGCTGAAGGCTCCCCTGGGGATGCCAGGCCAGCAGCATGCAGGGGAGGCACGAGGTTGGCAGGAGAGGCCTGATGCTCCGACTGTAGCCATTATGATAAGTATTTTGAGTAGCTGTGTTTGGAGGAAGTTCTTGATCCTTCCATACCAAGGTTTATGACACACAGCTACACTGTATGTTCCCATAAAAGCCAGTGATTCAGCCAGATCAAGTCAAAGATTGCCTTGAAGACATCAAGTGTTGGGTGTCTCAAAAATACCCTCAGCATTAAAGGTTAGTTTCCAGTCTGCCACAGCTTCCCCTGTTTGTGTGAATCCACTGGGAACTATTTCCTGCCGAAGAACACCCAAAAGCTGTAGCTATCCACCTCTAATTCATAATCATTGTGGTCAGAGACAGACAGTTTGCTGGTGTTCTTTGGCAGGAAATAGTTCCCCAAAAACACTCTATGCCTCTGAGGCCTGTGGATTATGTTGGTATCTGTGTCATTGTTTTTGGAAAGAGTTTTTGCTGTTCAGTTTTTCATATGTAAATTTTTGATGGTTTATTTTCCACAAAACAATATCCATCTAGTCCCATTGTACTGGAGACAGGGAAGACCCTGTCAGACTAGAAACCATGCCAAATCACACAGAAACTATCTGGATGGATAGATTGCACTGGGGCAAGTGGAGAATTATTTCTATTTTATTTTATCTTATTTTATGTTATTTCATTTTGTCTATCTATCTATCTATCTATCTATCTATCTATCTATCTATCTATCTATCTATCTATCTATCTATCTATCTATCTATCTATCTATGTTTTTTTAGGTGAACTCTTCCTTTAATGGCAATAAATGTGAAATTGTTTTATTTGGCAGTCTCAGTTCAATTAATCAGCTGCAGCCTCACCTTGGTAATCTATTAGCTAAGGTTAGGCCTGCTGCCAGAAACATGGAAGTAATATTTGATCCAAATCTCTGTTTTGACGATCAAATCAAGAATTTACCTACAGCGCAGTCCTGTTTCCTCCAGTTGAAAACCATCTCCAAGACAAATTCTTTTTTTATCCTTTCCTGGACTTAAAAAGTTGATCCACACTTTTATATCTTCTCATTTAGACAACTGCAGTTTTCTTTAACTCCTGTCTCCCTGCAGTCCTGTCAATAGTCTCCTCAGGCTCCAAGACTCCTTTGCCTGCAGGGGGAACAGACACAACACTGTAAGTCTGTTTACAGTAGGGGTCAGAGGTCACGCATTTTAACAAACAGTTACACAGACAGGATAGACCTCTGCTCTGAAGAGATAGTCCTAGATTTTTGGAGGTGAATACCTGTTTGGCCTTACACAAAAGGTCAGTGCTGAGTTAGATCATGAGATTTCCATGTTGAAAAATGGTTAAATTGCTGTGTTTCTTTAGAAGTTAGATGACATTTTAGACACTGTAGTTTTCTGATGACTTCCAGAAAATGATTTCCTCAATGTTAAGACAAGGCCTTCAACAAATCCTAAGTTTCCATTAAACATTTACATGCAAGCATTTACATTTACATTACAACATTTACATTGCTAAATTTCTCATCACTGCCCACACTGTGTACTTAAGGACCATGTGGGTCCTATTTTGACTTCTCGTCAACAGTTGTAATCATATCTGTCCATCACATATTTTGGTTATATAAATGTGTACAGAATTTGCTTTGGTAGCTTAGAAGAACTCGCCCCAATTCATTCCCATTTATGTTCAAAACATAAAAAACTCCTCTGAGAAACATGAAAGTTGCTATGCAGAGGTGATAACATCTTGTGAATATTTGGCCAGTGTTCATTAAAATTACTATTTTACTTGATTGTAATAACTTAAAATTCATGCATTAATGCCAAATGTGTTTCACATTCCAAGCTCAAAGAGCTCAAAGAGGTTGTTGGGTCCACTTGTTGTTAACTCCCAAGCACTCTGGTGAGATGTAAGCGACCTAGCTTGAGCCAGCTGCTTAGTTTTGATTTATGCTGGGCTGAATAGCAAGTTCCCCGTGGCGTGTAAGCTTCCTTGTTCCATGCTGCAACTTTCAGCCAGTTGTTGACCTCCAATATATTTGAGTTCTGCATTCCAAGCTTTCAATCACAACCACTCACAACAAAGATGAAGAGAGCTGCTGAGCAGAATTGAAATGCACCTGGAATAAAAGATAGTTCTTTTCAAGTGCACACATTTTAATGGATTTATGGTAAAATTAGCAAAAGCATATGGCAGCCCAACATTCACAAAACTTTCAAGTTTCACAGAGCAGTTTTCCACATGTTTTCAGCATGAATGGGACTGAACTGGGGTAAGTTCATCTTGACTTCTAAGCTACCAAGGCATATTCTGTATACACTTATGCATCCAATATTTATGATGGACAGATATGATCACAACTGTTGACAAGAGGTCAATATAGGGCTTGTATGGTCCTTTAAGATTAATACATTTATGACCCAGAAACTGGGGGAAAGGTGGTGATTCCCAATATAATATAGACAGCTTCCTTATGGTCATGTGGAGTTATGTGCCCAGTGCCACCTCTGCTCTTATGACCCAGAATTCTTGGTAGTGTTAGCGAAGCTCAGAGAGCCACAACAGAGCCTCTGACCTCACCTCAGTTTCAACTCGCTCAGATGGTTTGAACATGTACACAATTGAGGAAACACCCAGCCATTTCAGTTAAGCTGACATTTCATGTGGAATGGCCCAAGGCTGAGTTTGATCCCCACAGCCTTTTAAGACGGCATAATTGAATGCTTAAATGGTTGTACTCTGATAACCCATTGACTTTATTGTTCTTATCTAATTGCCTTAATTTTGTTTTCCATGGGGAAACAGTGCATCAGAGTTCCACCAGGCATTCTCCCTTCACTTGCATTCAGTGGAGAACTGCAGCTTTGCGGCAAAATGTAATATCATGAAGCTTCTTCACATCACAAATACTGACCCAGAGGCAGATACATATTATAAGCACTCTTCTGTTTGGTGCCATGTCTTCAGGGACTTAACTGAAATGGAGTTATAAGTGGAAGAATTGTCTCCTGAGGTTTAACATTCCCTCACTTCATCTCCTCTGCCCTTGCCATGTGTCTGAAAATAAAGTGGAGGCCTGTTAAAATCAAGGGCCTTATGTAATCATACTCCAAGGAGGGCAAAACAATCACAACTCAGCACGGTGGGAAGTCAAAGTTCAGGAGAGGCATGTTATTCATTTTTGAAAAAAATACTCTAGGGTTTTCAGTGCAACTTTGTTAAACCGGCTTACATCAGGAAAAACACAAACGCATGACCTGACTTCACTGACATTCTGATCAGTCGGAGCAGCCGTGATTTTCCTCCTGATTGCCCCAGAGAAACACTGTCACCCCACCCAGCAAATCAGAAATACTCTTAGAAATACTGTAACATACAGATTCATCCCTGATTCTAACTATACAGTTCATGACTATATTATTTAATTTTGTAAACTATAAAATGCATATTATTTGTATTACAAATTTAACTTTTTTAGATGAAGATTCACAGTGCAGTTGAATTCAAATAACCTTAATTCAAATAACCTAAAAATTAACATGATTAATAGAGAATAGTTTTATGTGGTGTTGGTGAACTATTGCTCAGGCATGTTACTGTTCTTTGCATAATTTGATGGTGAATGAAAACATCCTGAATGTTCAGGTAAATATAAGGTCTCTGTACTGTATTTGACCTTTGACCCCATGCCGCTGGATGTGCCTGTGATGACACGGCAACAGCTGTGGCTTCTATTCTTTCTGCCTACAGACACTGTGTGAATGGAGCATCTTGTTTGAAGCGTGAGCAGCAAGCATGGGCAGTATGCGAAGGACTCTGTAATTAGAGACCCCGGGGTGCGTAGGGGGAGAAGTCAGTAAAGCCGTAAACACTTCCGAAGACTATCCTTCTCCTTTAGACTCATGCCAACACATTGAAAGTGCTACAGTAAACGAAGCTGACCCCCTTGTAGACGTGGTTTCAAAGACGCATCCAATGAACTTGCCATTTTAAATGTACATAAGCTATTGCTATCTCATATGTTTTGTCATTTGATTCAGAAACTGTCCGAAAATTGAACCCAATAAAGTTGAAACGATATCTATGCAATTCTTGTGAAGCTACCATTGGCTCACAGCATTATGCGCTTTATTCTTTTCCAGAAACAAATTCCCATTTCCTACAGTACACAAAATATGGGTTGACACAAGGAATTCCAATGAGACTGAGTAAAAAAAAAAAAAAAAGGTATTTGTTTGAATTTCATGCACATGTAGATTCATTTATGTGGGTGTGTGTGCGGGTGTCACTAAGGTTGATTAATCCTGACACAGGTTGACAGTTTTTTGCAGCAGTGATATATTCTACCACACATGTGCAGGGGATTGGAGAGCATTTAAACTGGTCACCTTTCCCCTGTGAAGGTATCCTTTTAGCTTGATGGCTGTGAAGCAGTTCTGTCTCGCCTAATATGTCAGAGCAGGAACGGCACTGAAGCGGCTTGTGTGATTCCACTCCTTTCCCCCAGGAGAAATCTGCAACCTTGGTGGTTTCCCTTCATCAAAACTGGATCTGACTCTTGTTGTTTCACACAATTCACTGAAGAAGGTCTTCAATTGAATAGAAAAAAAGCAGTGGTGATATTACTGGTTGAACATTTTATGTTATCCTATTGGTACACCATGAATTAATTACCAAAACTATGTTATTTTCCAAGAAGTGAAATTCAATTGTAATTCTTTAAGCAGTTATTATTAAATAGGTGAAGAATTAAAGGGGAAAAAGTCATTTTTCAGCTCATGGTGGCTTTAACTTTGTCCGCAGTGGCCTTTCTTGGGCAAGGAGAGAAAGACTGATGTTGTTAATGAGGGGGAAAGTGAACAGCTTAGTAAAAGCGGGTAAGGGAAAGCTGGAGGTGCTGAGTGAAGGAAATGATGAATAGGTTAGGGACGGTCAGTTCATGATATCAGGTCCAAATGAGCTCTGCAGCCCTCACACTTTGCCTTTGCCATTTAGATTTGCATCTTCTGAAAAGAAGGATTTTTATTTGTTTTAATTGAAAGAATCTTTTCATTGCTTGGACAAGATCATCTGTGACAACGTTTGGGGTTTTTTCCCTTTCAAATAACTTATACTCTGAATACATTTTGTTTTTGTTACTTTTTTATTTTTATTTGATACATTTTTACATCATCATTTTTTCTAGAAAGGTATAATTTCAGCAGTTGTACTTAAGTAGGACAAGCTGTGCACCTTCTTTTATATAAGCATTGCAGCATGAATTTAATCTTTTTCATGTACAAAATGCCCATTCTACTATTTAATAACTAAACTAAAATAAAATAAAATAAAAACATTTTCTTTCCACTCAGTCCAAACTAATTTTTGGTTTGCTAACATTTCAGTAGCTGCTCCTAACATTTTAAGACATGTCATGTATAACAAAAATCTAGTTTTACTGGAGCTTAAAACTGGGAAGAAAAAATAAAATGAAAGATAAGTCACCGAACCTGCTATTTTGCTAAGAGACAGTAGCTATTTTAGAATTTGCAGTTGTACCAACAAGGAATGTTGACAATGTTGAATTGAAACTAAGCTTATTATTGAGATGAAATAATAATAAAATACTAATATGATCAAATCTAAATTGACATCTAGAAAAAACTCATTATTTTTTAGCTTTTGGCAATCACCTTTTGGAATCACCCAACTCATTCGTCTGCGTGATTCAAGTTGAATGTTACCACACACACAGGTCAGGGGTGGCATCCTCTGTGGATATTTGAAGCCACTCACATGACTAAAGGTCTCACTCCAGTGCATCTACATTGAGCCACATTGTGTTTACCTGGTTTGTTTGTGTCTGGGCAGGGAAAGAGGGGGGCTATATTAAAAACAGGCTAGAGCATATGAGACCACAATAGCCTGCAAAGAGTTTAGACTAGAGATGAATATCAGGACACACTAATGATGACAATGTTTTACTTTTGCAGTGAGAAGGTGAATTTTGTAAATTTCTCATCTCTCACATTTTTGCTCAGATGAAAGATCAAGATTAAAGATCTGCAGACTGTGGTATGCATGGTATCTTTTGCATAAGTGAGGAGCAAACCCTTTTATTTGTTACTGTGTTAGAGAATATGAGCTTTGGAATAAGAGCTTTTTTCCTTCAGGTAACTCCACTACAGGACTGTAAAGCTTTAAGCAGTTTTGAAAACTGCTCTGCATTGCAGCAGTGATTTCAGCTCCAGGTGAAATGGAGGACTGACCTGGGTAACTGGAACCATGAATGGTTTGGTTGTGTGACATCCAGCCTGAAGAGAATGAATAGTGGAACAGGTGAATGCTGTTGGTGATCTTCTTAAATGCATGAGACAGCTCATCAGGCTTTGATTTATGGTGTTGCTATATATGAGGGAGGAGGCAGAGAGAACCAGATTTACAGTTAAAGCAGCTTCAGTCTGCTGCCGTAGGAAGTGGAATCACAGCAGTTTGAATGTGCCTGTGCAAGCCAAGCATGGTTTGGAAATAAGCCTGCTAATTCCAGTCTAATTTAATTGAGAGTGTGAATTTAGCTAAGCTGAAAATATATTTGCTAATTGATACCAAGTATATCTTTTATTATACAATGCTAACTTAAGATTGCCTCTTGCTTGGAGCTTAATGGAGAGTAAGTGAGGAAGAAAATAGTCACTACAACAGATTTTGATGCTACACCAAATATAAAAATGCATGGATACTCTCTATCATGTCTTATAAGATGAGCCAATGGAAAATGCATGCAGCAGATAGAAGAATGTGAAGATGAAATAATATTCCTTGGTAAAAGGTGAAGTTTTAACTGATAAAAAAGTTTGTGTTTTTTACTGTAGAAAATTTAAAACTACCTTTAGTGGAGAAGCTCTGAAACAAATGTATATTTCCTAAATTCAAATGTCACAAATACAATGCTTGTTACTTGTTAATAATGTTGGTAATAATACAATAAAATACTTAAAAAGTAATAGCTGATTTTAAATGTATTTGGGTATCAAATGTACCAGAGCAATAACAGCCCCAGTCCTCCACTACAGCCTCCACTGGCCACCATTTCCACACCAGTTTGTGTGTTAAGAAATCCAGAGGGATTGTGGGATGCAAGTGGCACCAGAGGATATGCCATCATGTTGACAGACATGTTAAGCTGTGTACATCTCATATGTACCAGCGGCTGGGCATCAGTATCACACTTCTCAAGCAGTAATTGCTCACACTTGCACTCTGCCAGCCAGCAGGCTAGTTGGTGTACAGTAAACTGCAAACTTATTTACACACACGAGCTAGCAAAAGTCTCTACGGAGGCGCATGGGAAACTGCACAGTAGCCGCACAGGAGCTGTTAAATGTGATCCATATTTAAGAGCACAAGGTTTCAAACACTGTATAAACATTTCAGAGAATTCAAGAGTTCTCCGGTGTTCTCAGATGTCTGCTTTTAGTTTTTTGAAACAGAAATAGAATCTATAAATAATCTATAAATGTCCAATGTGTCCAATATTCCAACAGCTGTGGAAGAGGTCAGTCACTTTCCTCAGCTGTTCCTTATCCCCCTCGATGGTTTATGACCTTTACCTGAAGCTTCTCATTACTGCGCCTCAGACACTAATTACTGCCAACGCTGAACCTTTCACAAAGGCTGAGGAGCATCTGGGAAATAACACGCGGCTATGACACATTCTGCGTTAATATCTGAAAATCTGTGTACAGTGCAGCGGTCAAAGCACAAACATACAGTCTACACACATGTCAGACACTGCCTGGAGGCTGTTAAACACTCTCCATGACAGATGGGCTTCCTTTCAAGGTGCAAAGGGCAGAGAGTTTATTGAGCACAAATCCTATGGGTGTCTGACAGACTGAGGTGGAGGAAGTTCATTCTACACACGTATACACGCATGCATGCGCTGTATTGAGCCATAAAGACAGAGCTTTTCCAATCAGAGACCAGAGAGGTATGTATTTTGGTGGTGTGGCTGTGCACCTGGGGTCTGTCATGCAGGTCTGGGAGAGCATTTCACAGATGGCGATGTAGGCCATGGGTGTCCTGCACTGGAGGATTTTTGACTGCATGAAGTTGCATTGGAGAAATGTGCAGAATGTGGAAAACAGTCTCAGACACCGAGTCGCTGCTTATAATCTTTTTTTTTTTTCTGTTCAGCTGATTGATTTAACCACACCAAGTTTCTTTTGTATTTTTTCTGGTATACAATTAGTAAAGTATAGCCGCAAGTACAATTTGCTCTGCAGTGACATACTGTGGGCATTTGTTTTAACTGTTGTAGAGACGTTTAATCAATGTTTGAAAGTGGAAATAGCTCCCCAGTGAACATGAGTGTTGCCTCTATGAGAATTTGTTGGCTAGGTCGTAATCATTTAGACAGCAGCGTGATGGATATTCAAATAAACTGGAAAAATCTTCTGCCTGTGACTGGGTGTCAGTAAATAATAATATGTCCATCGCCTTAAAAGTGAAGGATTCTTTGTGTCAGAGCTGTCTCAACACTTCCTGAAGCAGCAAACAGGCATAAAGCGAAATAATTTCCCTCCAGAGGATTGATCATGTAAACCATGTGGCCATAATGTGAAGTTCAAACCCACGAGAAAATGGGTCATCGATCCAGCACTTCATCACAGTCGCTGATCTTTTCATACACTCCGGAGGCTGTTAGATTAGTGTTCATTGCCATATATCATCGATCGCTCTAATCCACTCCCATGTTTCACTGTCAGCACGTCTAGGTGACAACCTCATGCCCTTGTCAGTGTATGAAATACACACATGACAATGCAGGGGATTAATCAAAGGAAAAGCGTGGAGTCACAAAAGAAATTCTTCAGCTTTAAATCACTAAGAGGCACAGTTCTGTACAATGGAATCATTAATGATTATGTAAATCATATCTAGATCTTATTTATGTGTGATGTTTCCCCTTTAGGTATGACACATATTTGGCTTTATATTTTTAGGTTTCTCTGGTAGTCAATCAAAGGTTGTCTGATCAGAGCCACTTACTTGCTAATGGGAGTCAATGAAAATCCCATTTTAGCAGTCAAACAAGCAGTCAGTCTTATTTACACGATTGCCTTACTGCAGATTCCCATGGATGTACAAACTTTCCCTGTTTTATCCATCCCACATTTTTGGAAATGTGAGTGTCTGATTCAACAGGTCTGACATCACAAGTTGGGGTCAGAAATGCATATATTTTTTGTATCCGTTTTTAAAATCCATATTTTTAAGTGACCAAGTTTCAGATGTGACTTTGTCTGCACACTGAATATTGAAGCTCCAACAGCATTTATTGGGCAACATTTTGGCCCCTAGGGTTTTCATCAGTCAAACTCCTATTTGAAGACCGGTTACATATGCAGGTATGTTATGACCTCACATAGCCAACCAAATATCCACATGTCTCTACATACATATGTTGTATGTAGAGAAAACAAAAATAGGTATGTTTCAACCTTAGTAGGCCCATTTCAATATTTTTCATTATTTCATTATTTTTATTATTTTTCATATTATTTTGGTTTGTTTCCCATGTTTATTTTGATTATTACTTTTCTATTAATGCATCACTGCATGGGCTTACTGAGTTTAAAAAATCACAGTTTTCTCTACATACTACACAGGCTATATTTGGTCTGTATATAGTTTTGTTCAGGCATTTTAAATGCCATGTGACCACTTGTTGTATGGCAGGTCATAACTTATCTGTATAGTGTACTTTGCCTGACCAAGACCCTGGCAGTCAAAACATTGAACAGTAAATGCTGTGCAGCTTTGATAGTCAGTGTGCAGACATTATTCTCCTTTCAGTAACTTGTGATTGTGATTGAATAATGAATATTACTAACAATAACTGCAAAAGCCAATGAGTTGGGCACCAACAATGCTGTTGCAGTGTGCAGTATGAAACTGTTCGGTTAGTTATTGTATGCTGAGCAGGGGTTGAAACTCTCCTCCCCTCTGCTGCAGATGAGTCCTCTGTCCCAGCCGAGGCAAACTCAGCTGTAATAAACCAAGAAGCTGCTTCCCAGCACCTGCCCCTACCTAATCACACCTGCCCTCCTATATGTACACTCTCTCTTACACACACACACACACACACAAACACACACACACACTACCTCATTAGTGTGCTTGCCGCTTGGTCTCCATGGAAACGCCAGACAGGTGACAGTATTTTCCTCCAAAGGGGGAAGGTTTAGGGAACTGACAGCCTGAATGTGTGAGCGCTTGTGTGTGTGTGGTTGTGTGTGCGTTCTCCTGTATTGTGAGTGCATTTTCTGTGCGGCGAAATACTCTGCACGGCTGCAGTCGTGCTCAGGCTTTGCTGCGTCTGACAAGGTAAAATAGTGCCAGGTCAGGGTGATGGGATATGTCAGCTGCTCCCTCTGGCCAGCCACAGACACTCCCCCATAGTTCATCGCCATGCCGTAGGTAGCTCAGTCCTTCACAGCATCATATCAACACACTCCTCTAGACTGCTGAATAATTCAACAGACAGCCAGATAGGCAAGAACATGGCTGCCTCACACTCCTTATCTACCTTTTTATTCGCTTGCTCCCCTGGGGCTGGTACCTGAGGGGCTGACGGAGGAGAGAGGGAGATCATCTATGTTTGAAATGGTATAGAATTTATTTATTTTTAATCTTTGATGAATATGAGCTGTTTACTTACTTTGTTATTGAGGATGAAGAGCAATTGTAAATATAGGAAAGTAAATATAGGGCGTTAAGTACTTTGGATTTCATACAAGCACGCTAGATGTAAAATATATTTATACTACTATATGAATTTCTGATGGATTAATGCTGTATTTGGGTCAAATTGCTATGGGGTTATCAAAATATCACAGGCTCACACACCCCTGAGATAGACCAGTGTCACTAAATATAATGAAAGACAGTCAAGGAAGCTGATGATTACACTCTATACATGAAATAACACACTCTGATACACAGAAAACCCGGGATGTGAAAGCATGCTGAGACAGTTGGGAAGTGTCCTGAGGCATTTCTTTTCTGTGCCATAACAGCAGGGATGATTCCACCGTGGATCACCCGACCCCTTTCCAAACAGCCAATTGTTACCATAACAAATAGGGCTGTTTGTGCACGTAAGGAGAAACAACCAGAGGGTGGTCTGGTTGAGTGGGTGAGGGGATAACCCCAATTCAAAGCGTGACCAGTTTAATATGTAGGGCAGACATAATGTCAGGGCTGTGGGTGGTGGTAAAAGGCAGAGCGGGCTGACTGGTTTCATGTGGGTTGGGGTTGAGAGTTCATCAAACTCGCTGCATAACACCATTCACTTGTTGCAAAAGTGCTGCAGACGATGCTTAAAGGTGCATTGTGCTAAACTGAGGGTCGACTGAAGCGAGGAACATTTAGACAAAAAAAGACAAGGAATAAATACGCTGTTTATAAGAAAGTCAGGCCCACAATGAGTACCATGTTGGGATGAACAGTATGGTAAAAAATCATACTGCAGTTATTTTGACAGATATTGTGATTGTGATAGGATTCATAATTTTAGTGGGAAGGACATTTTTTTGCGCCACAAATTTCATTTTCACTGGAAAAAAAAAATAAATGAGGTGATTTTTGCTGCATTCTGTACCAACATGTTTATTATATCTGGAGAATACAATGTGTAGGCCAGAGCATTTCACCACAATACCACAATACTTCATTTATAATGGTATTTTGTCACACATTTTACCTTTATCAAAAAATTGCAGCTAATTGAGATTTCATTAATATTCCACTTAATTCTTTCATGCTTTTTCTATTTTTTTTATTTGATTCTAAACATCCTTATCACAGTTACAATGGTGAGAACCATGCAGAATCAACAATCAAATTTGGTGCTTATTCCACTTTTTTTCAGTTGAGTCTAAAAGGTCCTGACCCTCTGCAAACCTGTGCACCTTTAAAATAAGATGGGAACTTCGATGTTGACTGCAAATGATCAGAAATTGCTTCCAATGACGACATCTAGCTCTTTGGAGGCATGCTTTCTCAGCGCGCCCCTGAAGCCCCTACGCCTGTGTGATCCTGCTGTGCCTGTAGACTCATTACAAGAGAGGCATCCCATAGAGTGTTGTACAGTTTACGTAGCCATGGTAACGGGACTCAATTGGGACACGACAAGCAGAGTGGAGGGAGGGGCGGCTGAGTATGCATGTACAGTAGATTCAAATGTTGTCACAGGTGAGCGCACATCACCCCACATGGGCTCAGATGCTCTGACATGCAGCGGGGGAGGCCCACCTGCTCGCAGTTATCTCTGTTGCATTGAGGGGTGGGGTAGAGAGGATGAGGGAGAGACTTATGCTGAAAACATCAGTGTGTCAGCAGCTCTCTCCGTGGTGGGCTGTCAGACATGATGGGCTCATGAACAAGGTCCCCCTCCATTTCTCGTGCTTGTACGCTGCGCTGCAGGTGAGCAGAGTGTCAGGGATGAATCTGCTAAAGCTTCATTAATATTAAAGATTGAGCCCACCGGCAGTCACGGAGCACTGGTGTGCTGGAGGGACTCATGGTGGGTGAGGCAGAGAACTCCCCCAGCTGTGCCCGTGGAGAAAGAAGCTGCGAGGGATCATGGGATTTCGCGATCACGACAATCACTGAAGGTGTACAAACAACTGTTGTGTAAATCTATCACGTTTCAAGAAAATGATCCAATGACACAACAATCAAAGGCTTCACTTGTCACATCCAGGCCATCACTCAAGGGTCATTTTTGAAAAATGCTTTAGCACAAGAAATAACCATAATAACCCAGGTAATTTCACTGAAAGTGGGTAAATCCACAGTCATAACCTTGTGAAGCTCAGGTTTAGCCAGGGCCCTGTGGACATAAAAGTGGCCTCCTCTCTTACCTGACTTTCTGTGTTAATGAGAAGTGACACTAAAGATGTGGCTGATTTCCTACATGGCCCTGCCAGTCGCTTTGCATTAGCAGGGATGACAGATGATTAAAAGGGAAGCAGAGAGTGGTATCTCTCTGAGTGACAGTCAAATGAGGGAAACACGAGTAAGGCGACAACCTGCAAAAGACAGGAGCTTGATTACTCGATCATTCCCCCTCTGGGGCTGCTGTGAATGCATGCAGGCTCCCCAGCAATGTTTAATGAGAAAAAGATGCAGATGTAGATAGTCCAGCTGTGTAACTGTTGGCAATAGAAAAAAGATTACAGGTTGAATGAATTTGGCATTATCATGCTGTTTAATTAATTACTATACCTCTATTGAGCTATGCCTATGCTGTGTAGTGGAAAACAACAATTAACACTTCTGAGGAATTAGAAATCTGCCAATTACAGGTTAAATTGTAATCTCTGCAATGTTGCATTTGGTATTTCAATGTACTTCTGACAATCAAACCACACTATGTTATATAAATGAATAATAAACTGTAGTATTGCAAATCACATAATGGCATCATCCATTGTCTAAACTCCCTGATGCTCTTTGCTCATTTGTATGAGGATAATACCACATTTTACCATCTAGGCATACAGAACCATCTTCCTCCCTTCCCTATCTCTGGTCTCCTCCCACCAAATGTCGGCTACAAGCTCCACAGCAGCAGCTTTTTGATTGCTAAGAGGCATTTATGGAAAGCTTTTCTCATTAGCATTAGCATTAGCATAGAAGAAGACTGTACTGAATTCCCACAGTGGCTCTCCACAGCTGACTGACAGCACAAACCCTTTTAGAGGAGCATGGTGGATGCTTGTGCTCCTAAGGAGTCTCCATCAAAATGGGAAGGTGTAGCAGGAAAGTCTTAAGTTTGATATGCAGTGTAATGTCGGGCCAGGCAATTTCTTTCCTGAAAACATCCCACCATCCTCCTCTTTGTCTGTCTAAACAGCTCTCATCTCCTCTTTTAGTCTTTCAAACAGCAGTTTCCTGACCATCAAAGGCTTGATAGTCTTTGTTTGGGTAATAAGGGGTTGCTCCCATCCACAGTGTCTTCCCGCCTTATCTTTACTCCTCACGAGTAAATCCAGTGGGGACCAAGGGTATTTGGCTGCTGAGGGTCTTTGTGCCTCGGGAAGAGCTGTGTTTGGGGTTCTCCCCTACTGTTGTCAGGAAGGGATTAGTGCATGTATTGTGATTACGTGGTGCTTTGTGCGCAACCTCCCCAAAAACAGTAGGTCGGTCTTTTCATCATCTCTTGTTGTGCACAAAGCACCGGCGTCTGCCACTCCTTAGGCGTCGAACCCCCCCCGATGGCTCTCATTTGAATTGAATCCATAACACGCCGCTAACCCCAAATCACCAATGAACATGTTTTACCCATTCTAGAAATTCTTTAAGACATTCAAAGAAAAACAACAAGGCATGCATGCCAGTTAACATTTCCCATATGGATCAGTTTCCATAACATTGGGTAGGTAAGTTAGTATTAAAGAGGTGAGGGGTGATGTCAGCGCCCACTGACCCTGGTCCCGGGTGTTTCTAGAGGGGTCCCAGCATGGCACTTTGGGATAGCTCATATTGCAAAGCCCTCCAAATGTCATAATCCTTCAGAAAGGTAAGGCTAATATGCATCCACTGCTGAGCCCTTCTGACCCTTCAGCCACTATGGAGAAGACTTCAAGGCTTTCTCTTTTCCCCAGTGACCTCTTAATGCTCCCTGACAGCTTTTCAGTTTGCTGCAAGCTCACTGAGCTCTGCTTATGACAAAAGCTATCTGCTAATTCTCAGAAAACAAAACAACAATGCAGCAATAATAACCCCCCACCAATTAATTATAACACTCCTTAATCCATCAGCATGTTTGTGCTGAAGAGAAATCACCTCTTTACAGAAGTTGTTTGGCATACAGTTAATATGTGCATATTGGTGGAGGGCACAGCCTCATATCTTTCTTCCTTACCTCTGCCCTTTATTGCATGAAGCATGACACACTGGGTGCTGGTCAGGCTCCAGCATGGATTAACTGGGATGCTTCATATGTCTGTAAGTGCTCTGGGCTCCATGGTTGTCACAGTCTGAAATGCTGACAAGGGATATTAAAAACTGATACAAATTTCTTGCTCTGACTCTCAACTCTCGAAATAGCTGAAACTACTGCACTAAATGGCAGTTTTTACAGCCCCAGATTTAGATGTAATTCAAATGGACTTTGCATTACCTCAACCAGCGTGTCAAAGATGGTTGGGAATCCTGATCTGCTTTGACTGAAGCTCGCACAGCCCTGACGAGCATACTTGTCAAAGTGAGCCATCCATGGCCCCTGTCCTGGGCATCATGCCACAGGTCTATTGCTGGAGACATGAACTCTTGAGAATGTTGGAATAAACAGTGGGACACTGTGTGATTACGTGCCCTTTTTGCTCTAAGACAACAACGGCAGGAGGAGGAAGAGACAGAAGAATAACAGAGAGGGAATAGAGAGAGATAATTACTGTTTGATTGTGAGACACCTTACGATCAATCGGTTATTCCTGAAGTCCACTTGTTTTCTAAAAGAGCTGAACATTCAAAGCAAGAAACATTGTTGACGATGCTTGTTAGATTATCCATGAGGAAAGCCAGGCTGTAGCTCTAGTTTAAATCAACATCATGTTTGTGTGTTTGTGTTTCTTTCAGCCATAAATCCACATGTATTGGTCAAGTGATGGTAGTGGTGCAATAGTACTAGAAGAGTAGTGGTGCTCTTCAACTTTCAGCTCATTCATTTACCTATTTATAATTTTGTCGATATCTTTGGTGATAAACAGTAACTGCTGTGGTCTTTTTGCACTGCACATACCAGAAATCAATTTATAATCAAACAGTGTCGCCAACCTTCTACAGCATCTTATTTTCTTGGATTTTCTGTGGTTGAAGCTTGAGTTTCTGTAAGTGATGATGTTCCATTTATCTGTTCAGCCTTGATGGCTGTTAGTTGCTATGTTAACCACCCAGTTGTTTTTCCATTTTTTTTTCCCAAAACAGTATTGTTTCTGATGCTAGTAACACAAAACACATCACTTCCCATGTGTAAAGGATTTTTCTCAGGAAAGACCTACCCAACACCAGATGTTTACTTCAGTAAATGTAAAAGGTCTCATGAACTGGGTAAATGTTGAATGAGTCACTTTTTATCAGAATCAGAATCAGAAAAAAAAGTGACCCATTCAATACTTTTGTATTATATCAATAGTGATAGAGAGTGGCGAAACAGACATTCATTTATTGCATGAAAATAACACATATTATTGCCTTAATAAAATATTGTAAAGCGTTGCAGCAACAGTATCACAGCGGTAAGTAGTGATTGCAACAGGAGCCTGTAGGGATGTAAGCTTGACTCTTCCAAGAGTGCACAGTGTGAATGACGATAGAAGGCTTTGACAAATCATACATGCCTCAGCACAGTGTTTGGATTGTACAGGCTCATAAAAATACAAATGTGGCAGTGGAGGACTGGCCTTTGAGGCTGCACAGCAACCTCATGCACCAGGGGATTGAAGGACAAGGTCTGTTACCACCTGCCTCTCGGCACAGCAGGTGGGCTTTTTGGATCCGAGGTGGATGTGCTCGTTTGTTTCTGTGATTGGCAAGCAAGAGGTGGGAGGTTGGAGCGAGGCTGGAGGGGCACGCATGAGAGTCTGCCTGGACTCACTTGGTATGCTGCGGGCTCTCAAGGGGCACGGAGGAAGGACGGGGGCTTCAGTCACTGCTAATCTAGTTGGCAGATGACTGACGTCTCCCTGTCCATCAAAGTGTGACCTGGGGCGTACTTTTAATGAGATCCATTCCACATGACAGGCGCCACTTCTCCCTGGGCTGTCTGCCTGATCGCCGTCTCTGTTCCAATCAGATTGCTGACTACATGTGTTGCTGCTTTATGTATGTTGTGTGTATGTGTGTGTGTGTGCGTGTGTGTGTGTTGAATGTATGTTTGCTCAGTCTGTGTTCAAAAGTGCCTGAAACAGAAAAAGAAAGTGACATTGAAATCTCCACAAAACAATGGAGATGTCAAACTCAACGCCAATCTGTTGTTGCTTTCATTAACAGCTCATTTGTCTGCTTTAAGCTTTAATATCCTCCTGAGCCAGTCCTCTGATATACACTATAAGCCGCACAGTTGTATCAGTATAAAAGCAAAAATCATGTGGTAAGCTTATGGAGACGAGAGGATTTATTCAACAGTTGAGTCTGCATTTTAGAGTGCGTGTGCTAATGTGGAATCTGTGTTTGGAGTCCAACATCCATCATAAGCTGAGAAGAAAACTGCTGTAGTGTCTTAGCCTTGGCTGAACTACTTTGACCTTTTGGTTTATATCAGAAACACATCTAGCTGGGAGGTTGTGCAACCGCGGCCACAAAAAAAAAAAAAATCCTTTAGATAGAATGAGATGAAAGCAGAAATGCCCTCCTTAAGACCAGAATTGCTCAGTCTATTTAACATATTTAATGATCAATGCATAAATCTGAAAGCTGGTATGCATGCAAAAAAAAGTGCTCACACATGCTATTAATACTCGCAAATTGATTTAAACAATGAATCACTGTCCCTGTTCTCTGTGACACACATATGCATGCATACACGCAAACACACACATTTACACCCCTCCACAAACACAGCTCCAAGATAACGGGCTTGACAACCTACAGCTCAGTGCCTCATAAAGAAAAGCGAGCTGTGACAGAGGTTTATGTCATGTGGAAATGACACAGAGCAGCAGATTCGGAGGATATGGAGGCAAATTATCTGGCTGACAGCTTCACACGGAGAGGACGATGAGGTTAGCTTACTTTGGCAGACAACCACTGGCACAACTAGTCAGACTTTAGGGTTCAGCTTATTACTGCATCATTAGGAGGCAGATGTGCCATTTACTGGCAGTTCATATATATTCTGAGGCTGGACACTGTCCCCCAGTGATCGGCTGTAAAACTGTCAAGAGGCGATGACGCTCCAGCCTCGTGACAGTAAAGCAACTGACGCATTCATTAAAAGTTTTATATATCTCATCAGAATTCCCCAGTAAAGTTATGTGTATCAGCACAAACTATTTGACCCTTGCGTGAACCATTTTTGTGGAAATTGGTTTTGAGAAATAGAGTACTGAGAGCTTTGAAAAGAGCAACGTTTCTTTGCTGTGATGCCATTTGAAACTCGAGGGAACCACAGCCAACATAAAGTGTTCAGTCAGCGATGACTCCGGCGTCAACAACCGATTTTAAAGCCATGTTGTGAACAGAAGAGGCTGGTTCGTGCGGCCTGGATGAATGCTCTTCCTTTATTTTATGAGAGAAAAGAGGGACATTACAGCTGTGAAATATGCTTGAATGAAAACTTTAAAAACCTCTGTGTCATTTATAAAAATCTCAGGGTTTGTGTGGAAGTGTTGGAGACTGATTCACAGCTCTGAGTGGGGGGAGCGCTGATGGGAAAGCAGACAGTGACAAGACTTTCCTCTGGGATTGAGTGGGGGAGCCACCGGCAGTTGTGACATCCTTCCAACAACATTGCCACAGTTAATTAAATTGAGAACTAAGCCATGGAGAAAGACATCGTTTAGAGCACGCGCTTGATGTGCCGTAGTGTCTGCAGACGCCATGCTGGAGATAACGGGATCCTTTACAACACAACTGGTGTCGCAAATTCTGGGAACAGATGTCCAGGCAAATTTTGATCTCTTTCTGCAGAGCTGGGGACTTTTCATCTGTCTGCACCAGGCACAAAAGGCACCGGGACAGCAGGGCCATTGTGTTGGATGTGTTTACCCACATTCTTCATGTTATTTAGAAATGATGCCATCTTTGCACGTTACTGTATCGGTTCCAACTGAATTTGCAAAAGCCACAATCATGCTTTTGCATTGTATAAACCACCCATTCTGCCTCTAAACAGTTTTACATTGAAATCTTTGAGTTTTTAAGTTTTTTTTTTTTTTTCATCATCTGTGATATTTAAAAACCTGGGGTTTGTATCAAGATGGATTTCATTAACTTAATTTAATTTAGGCGTGTTCTGGCAACAATCTGTGCACAGCAAAGGGATTTATGAAATAACTTTCAGACAAATAAAACTATGTATAAACAAAAGGAGAGGTAGGAAACTGGTAGAGGAGGTAGAGCCTGTACAAAATAAAGAACCGGAGAAAGATTAATAAAAAAAGAAGGCCGAGGTAAAACGTTATCAAGCAAACTATTATTTGTGTTGTCATTGCTATTGTTGTCGTGAGGCCTCACACTCACTTTCCCTCTTTCTCTCAGGCACACTCGTCTCTCTAATGTTATTCAGAAGTCTGCGGCCACCTGTTTCACGGCCTCATCAGAGTGAGTGATGACAGGAGGACGAGACGGGGAGAGAAGAGGAGGAGGAGCAAAGGAAAGGGTGAAGGACGAGGAGCTCTGCATGGTCCAGGGAGAGGCATTGAAAAGGAGGGTGAATTAAAGACAGGCACAGTAATTATATCCTCCAAACACTATATACTCTCAACTTTTAACCCCATGTGAGTTGGAACACCGCCTGAGGTCCCTATTGTTGGCATCAAAACCATAACGGCTTTCAGTCTAGATTGAAAACATGAGGTGATCAGACCGTTGTCATCAGGGCTCTTAGACTTAGGAGTGACCCGCCTGAGGAAATTTAGCTGGTTCAATCAGTATCGTCTTAAAGTAATTAAAGTTTTATAGAATTTTTTATATAATGTCAATATAATATATAATTTGTCAACTGCCATTTTTGTT
>OMKZ01036963.1:7134-18116 GCA_900302535.1 Neoniphon sammara | reverse complement strand
AAAAAAAAAAAAAAAGTTTTTTTGAAAAAAAAAAAAAAAAAAAAAAAAAAAAAAATCCATTTTTTTCTACCCACCTAATCCTTTTTATGGTCTTGAGAGACTGGAGTTTATACTACCATACATAAGTCCATTTCTGCTGCCTGAAATTCATGATCCACTATAAGAACACAGACTTAAATTCTTGGAAGCACAAGTATTCTTTGAGTAATGGTTTTATGATGATGCATAACATAACTCACATCTAGTAAGCCATAATGTACTTTACTTTCAAGCCTGCAATCGTGTCTATCAAAGCAGGCCTCAATTTTCACCTCCATTTTCAAATAAAAGCCTTCATATGCAGACTGACTCCAGTTCACTCTAAAGCTACTAATCCAAACCTTGTGTGTAGGTCATCAGTTGTACTGCAGTGGCTGCTGCAGTAGAAAGGCATGTTAAATGCATGATGGGCAGGGTTGCTGGATTATGGACAGTAGCCCCATTACGTATTTTACTCCACATTCTGTCTCTGTTAGAGGTGAAAGTCTCTGAAAGAAAACAGCACTGTGCAAGCTCCCAGATTTCATTGCTGATTAGAATTTTAAGCAGGTAATCAATAACCATAATTAGATTTTGGAAGCAACCCGCTGATGATTGCATGCATGTAGTGGCAGAGGTAGCCCTCCTCTGCCACTAAAACAGCTGGCATGGATGTAGGCTAGAGAGAGAGAGAGAGAGAGAGAGCGAGGCAGGTGGACCTTGGCCCAGAGGGAGCAGAGGGACTGAGGTCGAAGAGAGGGCACAGAGAAAGAGAATGTGTGTGTGTGCGTGTGTGTGTGTGTGTGTATGTGTGTGTGTGGGCATGCTGATGATATCTAATTGGCTAACTAGCCAGACAGTAGACAGGTAGTGCAGACAAAAAGGAGGAGGTGAGGGGAAAGAGAATGAGACTTGAAGCACAGCAGATGGTATAAAGCCTCCATGTTTGAATCTGCTACACTGCAAAAATATGCGTCCACTAAAACAAGCCACACACAGTGTTAAAATCTTGTTTTTTTTCTTCAAATAAGTGAAAAATCTGCCAGTGGGCTTAGATAATCCCAATTGTTTCCGGTGCTTCTCAACTTGTTTCCCGAATTTTCTTCCATCAAGTGTCATTTCCTTGATACTAGATGGCTGATCTGTCTCTCTCTGCCTGGTTTCACCATATTCATTCGTTTCCAGATAAAAAGTCCTGAAAAAAGTGAAACTGCATTGCAAACAAGTGGGATTATCTCATCCCACTGGAAGATTTTTTTTCACTCGTTTGAGGGAAACAAGATTTTAACATGAAATAGTGGACTAAATGATAAAACAAGGATTTTTGTAGTGTTATGTTTGTTATTGTCTATTTATATTATATTTTATGTATACAAGCTTTATATATTTTGTCTTTTTTTTATTATATTCAGTTTTTAGTTTTGATTCTATACGGTTTTTAGTTTTCTATTCTAGTAGAAAGCATCACATTGTGATGCTGTGCATATAAAGTATGTAATATAAATAAAGCTTTACTTGAATTGACTCAATTTGATGCGGCTTTTCAGATCACACGTGCTATTCAGAATGTGCGTCTTCACACACACATACACACACACGCATGCACACATGTACACGCACACAGGCACACACACAGGCACACCACTGTCTGTACCACACACAGAGCCCAGCAATACTAGGTCAAGCTGTCTGCGCCTCATTAAAAATGGATATCCATTTGACTTGCTGAGCTGGTGTGTGTGTGTGTGTGTGTGTGTGTGTGTGTGTGTGTGTGTGTGGTACTATGAGGTGGTTTCTCTCTTTAATGGCCTGCCACTGAGGAAATAAGAAAGTCCCTCATTCCCTGATCCATTCCGATCCATTTTGAGTGAATCATTGGGAGGTATGAACAAGAGATTAGACTAATGTGTGGGCGTGAGTGAACACGCGTGTGTGTCTGCACTGTACAGTATGTGTGTGCATGATAGCGTGTTTGTGAGAGGGTGAGTGTGCGGCGGCAGTGGATCGGTAAGTAGGTGTCGGTGATGTGTGTGTGTGTGTGTGTGGATTAGACTAATCCATTCAAACGATGAGGTAAAAGGTAGAGGTGGAAGGGAAACGGGCTCTATTTAGATAGCACTGTTTCAACAGAGAGTGAGAGACATAGAGAGAGAATGAAAGAGAAAAAATAACAGGACAGATGGGTTAGAAAGAAATAGAAACGGTATATAAGGGAATGAGACAGAGTGAGGGAGATAGGAAGAAAGAGGGAATTTGGTAGATAAAGAGGCGAGAGATTAGATTTGGCAGAGAAACGAAAGATAGAGAGGGAGGAAATAGATGATGAGCAGTGACATCAGCTCAGGAGGGAGTTTCCCGAAGAGAGAGAGGTAGAGTCAGAATGAGAAGAAAATATAGGGAGGATATTACATGTTGAGAAGTGAAAACAACAGGGGGCATCTTAGTGCACCAACAGGCTGGGACGTGCACTTGTTTCAGTGTGGGTTCAAATCCAGATTACACCCTAATTTGCACGTCCTTGACCCTCTTTCTGTCATCTTCCCTGTCATGCTTGACTGTAAAAGAGCAGAGATATCTTAAAAATCTTAAGAAGCGCATAATATCAGATGGAATATAGGAATGAAAGGGAAATATGAAGAGCGAACAGGGGCAAATGGAGAGAAACAGAGAGACGGCACAGATGAGAAGCCCGCAAAATCCCCAGCCGTGCAGCCAAAAGCGTCTGCAGGCACGGCGGCAGGGTCATGCATCCCTCAGCTAAATTTAAATCAAACAAGAGATGTATTTGAGTGGAAATCACTGTCCAAATCAGAGCAGGAATTTGCATCACACTCTGCGCCGAAAGGACGTGGGCGAGAGAGATAGAGAGGCTCAGACAGGGAGAGAATGAAAGAGAGAGAGAGAGAGAGAGGGGGAAGAGAAAAGGAGACACAGAGAGGCACGCAGGGACACAAAAAAATGAGAGAGACATCACCTCTTTCTGTCAAAACAGTTTGGACTCATCTAGATCTAAGAAATCTTATGACTGTGCGAAGAACAAAAATAACCATTCATCGCCGTCTGAGAGAAAAAAATAAGTCAAACAGATGAGACATCAATGATCCCTCACAAACAATGAGAAAAAAATGCAAAGAAAACACTGTTATTTTTGTTTTCATAGGTTTAAAGCCAAAATGAGAATTAAGTGTAACATTAACTGCAAATAGGAGACTGAAAACAGAAAAAGGATAATCAAAGCATTGAGTTGAAGCACTGTAAGCATCGGTATCTTTGTCTCACTTGGATTAAAAAGTCAGAGTACACTACAGTGTTAAAGAAAATAAACCAGAAAAGACGGCATTTATGTATTTATTTTTCATAAAAACTGATGCAAAAAATGACCACAACACAGAAGACACAGGATAATCTTACACATAAGCTTCCGAAAGCTTCCGAAAAAGTAAAATTATCTTTCAAAAGAGCTAAACCAAAATCTGATTGGCATCGATTGACTATCCTCTTGTGTATGCCACCCGAAGGCCCCCGATCTATTATTATTAAGCCTATCACTCTCACCATTGAATGAAAGTAAAGTTAAGTGATCTAATCACCTTATGGCTTCTGTATAAAAATGGGTGAGGTTTTCTGAATTTGCCTTTATTTGCAAATTGGGAAATACAAAAGGTTTTACAAATACTAGTACAGACCCTGTATATCCACTAATGAGGAGATGGGAAACACCTGGGTTGGGTGGGACAGAGTCAAGGAGCTGATTGGCTGATTGCAAACAGGTGTGCAGGTGCAAGAACAGAAACCTGATCCCTTACCATTTGCACAGTGTAAAACAAGCCCTCTTTCACTCTCCTTCAAAAGCAATCTCTGACCTAGAACCTGCAGTGTAATAGTATAGATGGAGCCAAGTGTAACGCACTGCACTCTCAGATAGATTGTGGCCCAGATACACATGCTGGCAGAATTAGGTTGTCTTCTGTCACATTGAGGTTGGTCTTGACACTTGATGTAATAAAAAGCTAAATTCCTTGAACGCTTCAAATCAGGCGACTGCGTCTTTTCAAGAATGTTGAGACTCTGTATCAGGCTCTTCTATAAATTTCACATCAAATTCAAGCTAGTACTTTGGCTTTGTGTAGTCTCTACACATTGCATCTAACATCTTATATATGCAACATCATGCTGTATCCAGGGATGCAAATACAAAGTGAAGCAGATGCAAATTTTTGTCCCATTTTTTTCCCCCATTTGCAAATGAACTGAATGTATAAAATAATGCAGACATCTCCCTGACATTGACTTGCAGCCCCTTTTTGCACGACCCGCATCTCAATTGTCTCAAATCCTAAAAATCCCTCTCTAACTCCTCCGCTTCTCTCAATCTACACCCCCTCCGTTGTGATTGGAAATATTTAATAATGTAAATCCATCAATGAAAAGCTAACATTTTGTGCATTCAGTTTTGTTTTACTTGCATGCCACAGCGTGACACACCTTAAGAGCCCTCAGCATGTAAGTTTGGCCTTTGACCCAGGGCGTCTGAAATGTCAGACAGTGACAGCAAATTTAGGTGGGACGCAGGCAGGCACACAGCCAGCAAGGCAGACAAGCTTTGTCCAAGGCACTGACATTTTGGGGAAGAGAATGTGAAATATTGGCTGACATTTGTGCTGGGGGAGTGTGTATGTGTGTGTGTGTGTGTGTGTGTGTGTGTGTGTGTGAAGGCAGTTGCGTGAGACAGCAGCCCGGGAGCATCAGAGGAGAAAGAGAGAGGAAGAACAAGATACTGCAGCCTGAGACTAGATTTTTAGGCACAAACATCCTCCTCGCTGCTTTCCACATCCCTGCTCTCAGACAGATGCAGCCATTGTAAAAGTCCCACTTTTTCTTTATTTTAAGAGTTTAAACTTACATCCTGTCTTCACAGTGTACTTTTTGTTTCTCTGCCCCGAAGAGGACTTGCTTGGAAGACCATGCAATACTGATGCAGTGTGGGAGAACTTCTATTGCCACTAATATAACTTTTACATCAAGGGTTTTACATGAGTTTTTCACCACTGAAAAAGTAGGTTTACACTAACAGAAGCCCTGTATGCTTATTTCATCTTCAGGGTAACTGCTGTCCCAACCCAAAAAGGCCAAAATATGGTTATTTATTGGAAATATACCATATTACACAGGTTAAAGTTACTCTGAAGTTAGGATTGGGTACCTAAAATATAGAGCATGTCTTGTTTCAAAGCACCTACATGGGTTGTGAATTAGTATGTGACGTGTTTACACCTCTGTTGATTGGAGCTGAAGCCAATTAATGACCCGGGACGGTCACAGGGTTCAGACAACAGACTCAAGTCCTGGAGGGTGGAGAGGTTTTAGGTTAAGTGTAAAAGGGGTATAAATGTGTCCAGTTGCAGAATAGATGGTCCAGTGCAGCTGCATGGTCACAATATGGCAAGTGATTCTCAGTGGAACCACCATTGTTAAAAAAGCATCCAGCAAATCCAGCAGATAAAATAGCTTTCATTAACAATGTTGGTTTATACATGGCATGTTCGTAAGCAACCATCATCTTACCATCTTGCTGCTTTTGTCATTCCATTTCTGGCACAACGCCTTGCAATGGAGCAATGGATCTATGAGCTGTATATGTCCATCGATTTTGAGTTAAAAAACACAATTTCTTTTTTCCTTTTTCTGTGTTTTTTCTTTTCTTTCTTTCTTTCTAACCCTAGCCGCTTGGTACTCAGTTTTGTCCTATTATTAATTATGTGGTTTGAGAGTACCGACACTAGCTAATGCCTTTGCTATGAAGTCCAGCAACCAGAATTACAAACACAAAGGGGAAAATATGGTCAGCTGCAACAATCTGAACTGCATTAATTATTTTGCTGTTATTATAACACTGTGTGCCTCATGAAACATCATGGAAATTAGCATGTTAAGTCTACAAACAAATATAAGAAATTTGAATAACAATTGTGACCATAAGATTAAAAGTAGCAGTTTACAATTGAAGGAATTGTTACTTTATGGTATTTTTTGTTGAAAGAACTATAGGAAATACACAATATGAAGGGCAAAATTATTCTAGATTTCAGTATCCTACTGTGCCATTGATATTAATTTTGACAATCAACTCTGCATTTTGAATAAAAGTTACAATATTGCAGTTCAATATCTCAGCGCCTCTGGTAATATTGAAGCCATCCAGCCTGAGCACTGAAATTACAGTCATTACCGTTATCAGGGAACCCTCATTCTTCCGGCGATGCCAGGAGAAATCTATGAAGGCTATTATGTGTGGAAATTCTGACAAAGCATGACAGAGGACATCAATATCACCTTTCAACGGGCAAATCATTCACTGACAGAGATAAATGGGACAAAACACTTTAACAAGAGAATCGAGGGTCACAATCGCCCTCTTATAGAAATTACTTATGGATAAAGGATGCAAAAACTTGGCCCAAGTGCCAAGGAAACCACTCTAAATATCGAGTTTTATGAAGCATTCATAAGTTTTAGTGGATTAAAAAGCACTTATCCAAATTGAAGTGGAGCATTACTCATGTCCTATGATGCATGGCACTGCATATAGTACATTGCAATACAGCAGAGTGCAGCAGGGGCACCACAAGGAATTATGGGATATTGGCATTTTTTTAGTAATCCAACATCAGCAATCTGAAAACCCCAGTTGTAATGTTATATCAGGCAAAATAAAATATCAAGTGAACTAGAGAGAAATAATTGAAAGAGTTGGCAGTGCTAGAACCAAAACAGTGACCAGAATAAGAACAGGTAAGTAATAAAATTCTAAATTCAAATAATCCAGTCATGATGGGTACGAAAAATGACAGTGAAAACTGTACAGCCCAGTACAGTGCAGAGATGGTGAGATTCTGAGTTTTATTGACAGTTTTTGGGGATATTTTTTCTTCATACCTTTTTGGCAGGCTAGCCCATCTTTGACAGGAATCCTATGCCAAGACCAAAAAAGATGGTGTGTGTGTGTGAGAGAGAGAGAGAGTGAGAGAAAGAGAGAGAGAGAGAGAGCAAGAGGTGAGAAAGAGTGGGAGGAGGAGAATGAGAGACGTGGGAAGAAAAGGGGGAGACGTAATTAGAAGAAAGAGGAAATTGTGAAGGGAGAAGGGGGGAGAGAGAGAGAGAGAGAGAGAGAGAGAGAGAGAGAGAGGCGGTGCCAAGGTGCCCCGCTGTTCTCTCTCTCTGACTAGAGGGCACAGCTACATTTCCTCCCTGTATGATCCTTTTCATCACACACACACACACACACACACACACACACACACACACACGGTCTGACTTTGAAAAAACGTAGTTCCCTGCAAGCTAAGTTGAATTATTGACTATAAACTAGTGCAAGGTGTGAAATCTGCCTGGGATTTGATACTGTATACTGTAATGGAAGTGAACATCACAGTCAGGGAAGAAAACACTAGGAACAGTCTCCTAAAATCAGCTTGCACCCTTTTTTGCATAATCCATATGTCAATTTTCTGAATGCTTATGAATCCGTCTTCAGCCCGTCATCTATAGCTTCATCTTTTGTTGTGATTAATGTGGATTTAGCTATTAAAATATGCAACTGGTGCAGTTTATTTGCATTTGTGTCTGAGCCGTTTAAAAAAATCACATATTGTGAAACCAGAAGTCACTGGTCAAAGATGAATTCTGATTTCATGGTTTTCATGAGAGCTATATACAACACAGATGTGAAAAATAGACACTTAAAAAAATTAAATTCCTTTTGAATGTTTCCAAAAGGGTTGATAAGCACACCACACATGCAAATTCTGATACACAAGGTCAGTTATTTTGGGGGGTTGTTAGATTTGTTTGTTTGATTTCATATCACTTATTTTGAAAATTGGTCTGTGCATGCTGGAGGCAGAAGTGCTTTTCTGTTTCTGAGATATTCAGAGTTGATCTTGCCAAGAAAAAAATGAACTTTCGCGTCTTTTGTTTTGCCCAAGCAATCTATTTTTGATCTACTTTTGAAGGCAGCCACCAAATCAGAGCTTGCCTCTCTCCAGCCACTTTACATTGTAGTTATAATGTCTTCCATGCTTTAGAGTGGAGTGCACTCTTACTCAGGAAGCAGACATTCTGAATAAACATTCCTTGAAAATATTCTCCTTCTCAACAAGTCATTTAGCATCATATTCAGTCTTTAAATCGTATTTTTCTTAAAACAAGAGAAAAAATCTGCTAGTGACATGAGATAATCCCACTTTTTTCCAGTGCAGTTCCACTTGATTGAGTCTCAGACTAATTTGCTTGTAAAAATGGAATTTTTTTTTTGCAGTGTAATAAATTGCAGTGACATCTTAAGGTCATTTGAACCACATAAATGCAGGATAGAAGTCTTTCACAATGGTTGCTATGCACTGCAGATAAACCAACTGCAATCTCCCCGGTCCTCTCCCCTCAGTGTAACGACGTCTGCAGTTCGTCTCTCCATCAGCTGCCGTCTGCCCAGGAGGACTCTGTCTGCCACAGCTTGCGGTGGAGTGGAACAATCATGCAGTCACACCTCAAGAACAGAAGGGGCCCTCTCTTTCTCTGTTAAAAACCCATCTTTCCATTTGGAGGCCTCCTGGTGACACAGCGGGCTGTAATGCATAATGTATTTTCACAATAACATTGAGGTTTGGCGTCTGGCCTTTACTCCATTTTGTTTCCCTCCTCTCTCGCTCACCTAAAATTTCTAAGATTTCTCGAAAGACTGTAATTGCTTCATCAGGGGCCCCATTATGATGAAATTAATAAGATAATGCGTTCTGGTGTTTTAAAAAATTACACTGATTGGCCTAATGGGAGCACTTTGATTAAAGGTCAAAGATTTTAACCCATACGTGATGTAGTGGACTCCAACAGTGCAGTCTTAATGAAAATAGAGGGAGGGTGCAGATTGCCACTGACTTCTGCACTGATAGAGATGAAAGTGCTAACTACAACCTCATGTGACTCTCTGGCCTGTCCCCACTGGAGAACCTTTTTTGTCTCTATGTAAAACCATTTATGTGGGGTTTTAGGAAGAACCCTCTGAAAGGATTTTAGGTAGAACCTTTACAAAGGGTTACAAATAGAACCCTCTGTGCAAGGTTCCACCCAGAACCCCTGTGAAGGCTTATACCAGAGATGACTAATAAATGGGGAGACTACTCACTTTCATTCTTCTGCTTTGGGGAAAGGGTCACAGCTAGTGACGGCCAGCTAAAATGATGTGAGCAAATGATATTTTCAGCAACTCTTTCACAGCACTGGAGTTCTTCACTTTCAACAGCTGTCATCGGTGTTTGGCAGCGTTGTCAGAGCAAGCATAAAGCCGTCAAACAGTCAGAACTGCTGCAAAACCTCGCCACTGTCACTCATCTTATGACAGTTTTCGCTCCACATACACTACAGCGCGCTAAAAAATAATTATGCAATGACAAATATGTTGAAGGTGAGTGGAAAGGTAGAGTAATGGTTTCACTCATAACCCTATCTGGGGTTCTGTCTGGAACCTTTTCATCTTGTAAGATTTCTTCCAAGATCTCTCCCCTGGGGGATTTACCAAGAACCCTTTTAAAGTCCAGTGGTTTTACCTCTAACCCACTTAGGGGGATTTTTACAAAGAACTCCTGAAGGGCCTTTTCTTCAAGACAGGATATTTCAGACGCAAATAGTTTTGGGTAGAACCTCACCCCTTCAAGAAGAGCGCGTGTAGAATCCTTATTTCTATGAGTGTGGTTTTTAAAAACAGTATATTGATTGAGCCGACGGGATATATTTAAAGGTCAACCTCTCTAAAGTCAAAAATTTCACCACCGGTCCAATACTGATAAACCTTAATTGGGATGATGCATCTTGTTACTGCATCATTTGTAGCGGACGACATGTTTACTTGTCTTTTATTCTCTCTCTCTCTCTCTGCTAATTTGGCTTTCCATGGCAGGTCTTTATTTGTCTGTCTGCTGGCCCGTGCTGGGCTGTGATCAACTGTCTATCTGCCTGTTTTGTGCCTCCATCCGTATTTCTCTGTCGCCATAAAATGCTTATTGTCTTATTCTCAGTTCTTTCTGTTTACATCTCTACCTGGAAATTTGCATCCTCCCTCCCTCCCTGCCTCCCTGCCTCCCTCCCTCCCTGTCTGCCTCTTTCTACCTGCAGTCGCTGCCCAGGAAAGTCAATCTCCCCATTTTCGATTCGTCTCGCTTTTTGTCATTCTTTCCCGTTCTCTCTTTCTTCCTCTATCTCTGCCTTTCTCTGCTGTCTATCTCCACCCCCTGTGTCTCTCCATCTCTCTCCCGCCTCTTCCCCTCTCTTGTACCCTAGTGAGCATGCATGTGTGTGTGTGTGTGTGTGTGTGTGTGTGTGTGTGTGTGTGTGCAAGAGGCGACAATGTGTTCAGCCTTTTAGCCAGTCTGAAGCCAATCAATGGCAGCTTATCAGGATGTGCTGTACTCCACTCTGCGGCTGTCTGCAGCTGAATCCAGCAGCAGATAGGACTGAGCTGGGTATGTCTGGGCTGAACTCAACAGGGGGTGGAAGAGGGAAGGCTTAACAAGTGTGTGTGTGTGTATGTGTGTGAGAGAGAGAGATAGATAACGGGAGTGGCGTGCTACATGTGCGAGCAGGGTTTCAGTCATGTACAGTATGTGTGTGCATGTATGAAAGACAGCAAAAGAGAGTGCATGTGTGTATTTGCGTGCATATGTGTGAGTGGTGGAGTGTGTGAGGAAGGTTTGGTAGATTTGAGTGTGTGGTGTGTATTATTGAGAGAGAGAGAGAGAGGGAGAGTGCATGTGTGTGTCAGAAAATGGTTTGGGTTTTTGTGTGTGTCTTTGTGAATGCATGTGTGCAAAAGAAGGGGCTCGGGTGTTGTGTTTGTGTGTCTGTGATGAGAGAGAGAGAGTGTGTGTTTGTGTGTGTGTGTGTGTGTGTGTGTGTGTGTGTGTGTGTGTGTG
>OMKZ01036960.1:8355-20115 GCA_900302535.1 Neoniphon sammara | reverse complement strand
GTTCCACCCCGCCGTGTCTTAAATAGGACGGCCTGCCTTCCACTACTCGATTCCTCTTTCTCTCAGTATCACTACTTTACTCTCCCTTCTCATGTCGCTCTCCTCTTTTCTGTCTCACTTTCTCTCTGTCTCATACATTCCTCACCCACATATTTTTGTATGCACTGACTTCCCCACCTGGGTTGTGTGCTCCTTGTGTGTGTGAGCGTTGGAGAACAAGAGTTAGGAGAAATAGCGCGCTGACTCATCAAGCAGTGTGCAAATGAGAACTCTCGCAAGCACCAGCCCACACACAAATCACACAAACAGGGTAGATTGCCCTTCATGCACGCACAATCACACACACACACACACACACACATACTGCTCACCGACTGAACAAAGCATCAAGCCATTTGTATGCTAAAATGAGGTTGACTTTGAAGGACTGTGGTGCCCAGCAGAGGTGGCTGATTGAGAGCGCTGATGAGATGCAGAAGGTTGGACAAACAGCCAGTGAGCTTTTCTACTCGCCCTCACCCTCGAGACGGAGATTTTCACATGAATAACACTGAAGCTTGAGATGGCAGAGCAAAAGGACTCTCTGCACCCTCTCTCTCTCCCTCCCTTTGTAGCTCGTTCTAACACACACACACACACACACACACACACACACACACACATGCACACGAATGCGCCTGCAGAGAAACTTCTCCAACGAACAAGATAGCCTCATACACATCTCTTGTTTATCCTCTGATTCAGACACAAATAACAGCAAGAGCAGTGCTTGCTCTATATTATGCAGTGCTTCATTACAGAAAAAACAGCGCAACAAATTAATTTCCTCTAGCTAGCAGATACCACCCTGGTCATTTGTCTGGTTCCATAAGGACTTTAATGATTATAGGCGAGGTCTTCCAGACATATTAATCCTAGTCGGGGACAGATAATTACTTTCAATGGAGGACCAACCAGGTTCAAACGAATCTACTGCCAAAAAGCATAAAATGAACAATAAAATGTAGATAGTGTATACTGCATGGCTGCTTCTAGAAAGTGAAGGCAGGCTCATCACTTTACTCATGAAGTCACACATCAATCAGAGGAGATTTTCCACCGGGCGCGCTGATATGCGGTACTCACATCTCAGTTTTGTAGGTGGAGCAGCGCTCGAGGGGGATCTTCAGGACTCGGTTGTTGAGCCCCACGAACAGAGACCTGTCGCTGTGCAGGATCTGCAGGCTCAGGATCGGCTCGCGCACGCCTGGTGGGAGGAGCTCCATCTCCTCCAGGTAACAGCCCTGGAGGCTCTTATTGGTTGTAGCCAGAGCCTTCAAGATGGTGCCGTATTCTAATTGGAGAAGAGATAAAAAAAAGACAGCAAAGAGATTAGAGCTTTATGAAAAGTGATTCATCACATCCATGCACAGACATAAATAACTAGGTGTAGCAGACATGTGGCAGATGCACTGTAAACAACCTGAGCTGCAGGTCTGCTCGCTTTAAACCAGTGACTTCTGTTGTGCTGCTTGTTCTGTATTTTTGGGTTATCCATGGTATGTTTCTAGACAACGTGTACGCCACTTTCTGTCTGATTTTGTCTTTCCACTAGTCTAGTAAGGGAGCAGTGACCTTTCCAGTTCCATCATGTCTCTTTACCGTTAATGTTATTACAAGGGCAATGGGTGAGGTACTCAGTTTTGTCCATATATGCATTATTTATTTGGTGAGTGATTTATCCGTTCTAGCTAGTATCTTTGTTATGAAGTCTTTGATATTCAGTCTTAAAATCTTGTTTTCCTTAAAACAAGATAAAAAATCTGCTATTGAGACAATGCTAATCAACTTGTTTCCATGATTTTCTTGAATCAAGCGTCATTTTCTTGATACTAGTAGACTGATCTGCCTTAATCTGCCTTGTTTTGATATATTTATACTAAAATTACTGAAACAAGTGAAACTGCATTGGAGATAAGTGGGATTATCTCATCCCACTGGCAGATTTTTTCATGTGGAAAAGAAGACTGAATGAGACTAAATGACTTGTTAACATGAAGATTGTTTGCAGTGTAGGAAGGCAGAATGAAAGGAGCATCTAAGGATGAACGTGTCCTCATCCTAACATTTGCACATTTAGTTCTAGTTGGGAAGCTGCTGGTTGAGTGTGTTTACATAACCCCCATTTGATCTATTCTTGTTGATCTTCTGTTTTTCTTTGCATTTTAGTATTTGCAGTTTGTAACAGCCCAATTTTCACACAGGGATCATTAAACTTTTATCTTATCCTCTGCAATACTGTAGGTTGCTCTCTGGAGTATTGCTGCTTCAAAGTGTGCCCCCTCCTCAAAGCTGCTCAGAACATTCAGGGCACAAGAAGCACACAGGATTCATGTCTTCAGGCAGTGTGCGAAAAAAAACAACAAGGCACCAGCTTTTATCCTCCACTTTTCTACTGACCCGTGCCGATGTACATGACATGATAGAGGGTGTCCATGCCCTGAACGATGTCCACCACCAGGTTGGAGAAGCGCACGTCGTCCTGCATGACCAGCGGGTCGACAGACACCGGCTGGACCACGTCGTTCATCAGGTAGAGCCGCTGGGCATCCTGCAGGCTGCGCTCGGTCAAACCTTCGTTGGGCCCCTCGTCATCTATGGTACCACACTGATGGGACAAGAGGAGGGAGGGCAGAGCAGAGAGAGGGTAAAGGTATCAGTGAAAAGGGGAAAAGAAAGAAAGAAAGAAAGAAAGAAAGAGAGAGAGAAAAGAAAGAAAGAAAGAAAAAAGTTTGTGTGTTTCTTTGTCCGTGTGTTACCTGAGTGTGTATTACACAGGAGCCAAACAATGAAAAGTACTTAACACACACAGGCACTGTTGCATTGATTAAATCAGTGCACTGTTTCTGGCTCGGTCGTTTCAAGTTCCATTCTATTCTCAATAATTGCAAACTTTTTCAGGCCAACAAACCCATAAAGCGATTGTGAAGTGACCACAGCCGTCGAGCTGCAACAATACGCCGGCTAAATGACACACCGTAGAAGAATAAATATGAAACGACAGCTCTTTTTAAAACTCGAGTTGGGCCGCTGAGCTGAACTTTGGATTGCAGCCTCTTCGCTCATTTGGAGAGACTTGGAGAGATGAGACATTGATTTTATGGTAACTTCAAGTTGTGATTTGGGGTTAGGCGCTGTAGGTGGTTTTGGGGGGATGACAGGACACTTTCCTCCCTTTAAAGATACCACTGGTGTTTCCATATTGTTTGCAACACGTTCTTCCAGCATACCATGAGCATGGAGGGGCGACATAGTCAGCCAACACAGACCGATGCAACTTTCAAAATATTCCTTTGCTTTGTAAATGTCTTTTGAAATAGAAAATGCACTCAAGATCTTAATTAGGCCTCAAGGACACACACAATGTGTTTTGGTGGGAAATTTGGAATATAAACAAAAACTGAGCGTCTTTGCAACAAAAACTAAAGGGGTTACCTTTAAGGAAAGTGGAAAAACTACGCATCTTCTACCAAAACCATCACCATTACATTAGTTTATCATCATTTTTATATTCATTGCAAGTGAAATAAGCAACAAATTTAGAGTCAATATATATTTATCTGATGAAGGCCTCAGGCTGAAACATCATGTCTTAATAAACAGAGCCACATATTTTTCTACAAAGCCTGCTTATTTCCTCTTATCATGCATTTTTGTTGCCAGCACCTTATACTGTTTGAAACCAGAATTTTTATGCATTGCTTGTGAAATAACAAATCTTTACTGCCTTTCAACTTCCCCCAGTCAGTAATTTGGGAAAATGTCATTGTTTTTGTTGTAGATCACCATTCTGTTGTTGCTAGCCACGGGCTGAATCATGTTAGACCAACAAAGATGGGGTTGGTGCTGAGGTTAGGAGAGTTTACACCAGTCTGGATGAGGTCGGGTGGGGTTAAACCTACCTGGAAGTTGTGAATGGGGTTTGGCGTGGGAAGCCAGGTGGAGCGAGGGTTCTCCTGGGAGCGGAAGGGCCCGTTGAAGGCCTGGGTGATGGCACTCAGGTTGAAGGCACACACTGCAGACGCTGCTATACTGTTGCTTTAGACAGAGAGAAAGACAGACAGACAGACAGGGAGGGGGAGAGAAAAGCAGACAATGGAGCGAGGGGAAAAATAAGGGAGAAGCGGGGAGAATCGAGAGCAGGAGGGGGAGAAAACAGCAGAGAGGGGGGGAAAGAGGACGGCATTATTTCAACAATATCCATAACAGTTAACACATTGCCAGTAAATGTGAAGCCGTATCAGAGATCGGCAGTGTCTGTCTGTGTAATAAAACTAATCCACGTGTTCTATCCTCTTTATGGAAATCCCATCACTTACACCTGCACTAAACAGGCGCTACATTGCAGGCTTGCTTTGGCTGGAGGCTAGGCTATACTATCAGCACTGCACAGTGAATGGACGGCATTAAGCCGAGGATATGGGGAGGTAGAACTGCACAGATTACGTGCGCAAACACACAAGCTACCTCACAGGTGTCACATAGGAGAGTAAACCCCGTCGAAACTGGCAGTGTGGGTAAAGTTATTATCGTGAGGCTATTCTCTGCTGCTCAGGCCCATAATGTGCTGTAACGTAATGAGTTTCTTAACTGCCTGCTAGCTCTGGCTGCTTTTTGCCCCCCCCCCTCCAAACCATCCAGCACCCTGCACTCATCAGACTTTTACTGCACAATCAACTGACTGCTGCCTTGGCTTGGCTTCCAGGACGCCGATAAACCATCAGCTAGAAGAGACTGACTGATAACACAATGGGGAGGCAGAGATAGACAGAGAGGAGAAGAAAAAGCCAAAGAGCCAAAGTGAGAGAGACAGATAAAAAAAAGAAAGAGACACTGAAGGCCTTAATGATACTTTGTGAGACAGATCAGCATCTTTGCGATAAAATCTGGGGCAGAAATCAGTGAAGGATTGGGACTCAAAAACTTAAGATTGACAAGGCCCTGCAAAATGCATGACAGGGCTTGGCAAGCTGAATGATAAGGAGGTTTGGCCTAAATGTGTGGCTATCAAAGTCACAATGAAACAGCATTTTGAGAGCCTCTTGCTTCCTTAATTTGATGTACGTCCTTTTAAAAGTAGTCTTCTTTCAAAAGTGTAAACCAATGGGAAATCAGTTTAGGAGAGAAAGGGAATTTTATCAAAGAGACTCGAATAAAGGAAGATGATGCATTACAAGCAGAATGAAAATGGCATGCACTTCCTGTCTCCTAAGTGGGCGCGGCCGGCTTTTTTGTTTTGTTTTTTGTTTTTGTGCCGAGCAACCTCTCTGCAGCAGGGAGCGCCAACACATAACAGTTAGATGAAACACAGCAGGGCTCCAACAAACTCACTTTTCTCCTTGTTTGCCTGAAAAATTTAGTGTCAGAGTAGATCTGTGACTTGGGAAAAATGTGTCCAAAATTTACTTCAATAACTATGGGAAATAGAAATCTGTAGTGAGGTACGTCTTCTTCCATTGTAGTGAACAGACTCAAGACCTGCAGCAGTGTTGAACCACATGATGCAAATAGAGGAAATGACCTGGGCTGTCTTGCCTCTGAACTGTATCTGGTTTTATTTGATGAGAGGGGTGTGATGGTTCAAAAATGTGCTGTCTGTACTGCTTGAAATTTTTTCTCATGCTTACTGAAAGTCACCACTGAAAACACTGATACACTACTTTTTTCAATTTCGATATTTGATTATGACATTAAAAATAGAAAAAAGCAAAATGTAATAACTTCTTTGGCACTCATTGTTAAACAGGCATTGACTAACAAGTTGAAAATTTAATTTTTCATTTCATTTTTACTATCACTGTGACTTTAAACCTGCAGTACGGAACTTTCCAGTTTTGTGTGATTTGTCTCCCTCTTGTGGCAGTAAATTAAATGCTGCGTGAAAAATACACCGGTTTACTTTCAATCTTCATGAGGAAAACAGGTGAAAAAAAGAGTAAGTTGCTGAGCTATGAGATGATGTAATCAGCCATAATATGATTTCAATTTCATAATTCTAGTAGAACTTGTAAAGTGTGGTTGATGTAAAATGTGTCACTAAAGGTCAACTCACCACAGACACCAGGTTTGCAATATTAGTAATGCAAAATGCAATGGGTGGGTGATAGGCTTGATCATAGTGTGAACTTTTTTAGCATTACACAGAACATAATAAACGTTAATTTATGTGTAAAAGTTCTGTACTGTAGCTTTAAGTCTGCTGTATGCAAGAACATACTTTTCACTGGCAGGATCGTCCTTCCTATTATCCTCCTCTGGCTGTAATGTTCATGCTTTCCCATTTAGGCTGAGTATAAGCCTGCTCTAGATGTCTGTAATGAGCGCTTTTGTTGCTTTTTGTTTTGCATACTACCTTCCTGGAGGTCTCATTCAGAAATGTGAGAACAGTAATGTGCTCTTTCAGTATTGCAGGGCTGCACAGTACTGTACGTCTCCAAATGAGCTCCGGCTGAACAACGAGGAAGCGTAACAGGTGGCTCATTGACTGTGTAGCAGGCTGGGGAAGAGAAGCCTTCACACTTGAGCAAAAGGTTTTTTTTCCCTCTCTCTTTCTTTTTGTCAATGGCGCTGGTGGCAACGAGACTGACAGAGAAGCAGAGAAAGACAGCGTGTGAGGCAGAGTGAGTGCTGTGGTGAACCGGCAGCAACCAAACCCCAAATGTGAGAAACCACAGGCAAATGAGCTGAAATGACCGTGCTGCAGCCACAACCACATTTTCACACACGTGCGCACACACACACACACACTCATAGTTTGACACAATAGGGAGCTAAACTGTGGGTTTGTGGTTCTAGCCACAGCTTCTGTTAAACCCAAAACCCAGCCTCAGAAATCCTGACAACGTCCAGATTGTGTGAAATCTACTTAGAAAGTTTATGCTTGTGAGTTTCTGCGCATAATGCCAAGAAAACAGAGCGATGGGGAGGACTGAAAGGAGCTCAGTCTATCACACTAATGGATGCAACCCGTATGTTTTGAGCCTGTTTAAAAGCCTGGGAAAATGAGTGAAAAGCTGTTTGACATCTGGTATGCTGTTTGCTGCTGTTGCTCTGCCGTTCTCTGAGGCCCAGCACAATGATGATCACTTTTATTATGAGTGAAAGGTTAGCCAGCTACTTCAAGTGATTCATCTCAACCCAACAGTCTATTCTCGTCGTCCTCCTCCTGCCCTGAAATGCTTCACAATTTCATGTTTCATTTTAGAAAACCCAGTCCCATCAAGCTCTCTATTTCTCTGTAACATGAGCTAATTTCTTCACACCTCTCTATCAAGCCTTCGTATCCCACGAGGCTTTGGATTTTCCAGTGAGACATGAAGTTAGCGCCGCACGCGCTCAGAGTGTCACTCTGGTCAGGCAACTGGGGTCTTATAATCTTATCCGGCATGTCGCTGTGTGCCTTTCATCTTAAAAACGAGGGATGGGACGAGAGAGAAAGGGGATGAGGATCGATAGAGAGAGAGAGAAGAGACAGCAGGACCTTGATGAGGCTCGCTCTCCATCTTTTCTCTCGCTCTCTCCCCTTTTTTCACCTTCTCTCTCACTTTAACTGAAGGCTATAAGCAGAGGACAGGGAATATAGAGATGGGGCCCTAATCCTCAGTCACACTGTCCTTTATGTTTTTCACCCAGCCATCCAATCAGCCGACCGGGGTAGAGTGCTGCAGATGACAGGGCAGTTTCCCCAGAAGTGAGTAGGATGCCCAGCTCAGTGAGTGGTAGTGAAAGGCATGTGGACTCCTCACCCCTGCTGGGTGATAGCCTGCCTGTCTGCACACCGCAATCAGTACAGATCAGAGCACCCTGTGAGTCTATCTGGGAAATGAAAGTGGATGTTTTGCCTCTCACTAGATGCCCTATCTTATAACCTGGATGCTAGTATAGCTACTGATGCATGTATTCAAGCAGATGTGCACACACAGATGTACAGGAGGCACTCACAAAAGTACATATTTGCACATGCATGCATCACACACTGCAAATAATCCCCATTAAATAATCTCCAGTCTTGCATCTGAGAGGGGAAGGGTCCTTAATATCACACACTGCAAAAAATGTCCATCTTATGAAGTTATTTAGTCTCATATTTAGTCTTAAAATCTTGTTTTTTTCAAACAAGTGAAAAAATCTGCCAGTGGGGTGAGATAATCCCACTTGTTTCCACTGCAGTTTCACTTGTTTCCAGAGTTTTTTCTAGGGACAACTATAAATGTATTGAGACAAGGCAGCATAAGGCAGATCAGCCCATTAGTATCAAGAAAATGACACTTTATTAAAGAAAAACACGGAATAAATAAAAAATAAATTAGTCAGCATTGGAAACAAGTTCGATTATCTCATCCCACTGGCAACTGTAAGACTGAATATGGGACTGAGTTACTTTTGCATTTTTGCATTGCAGACTCACATGTACATGCACAGGGACAGGAATGCACACACACATACACTCACAGTGGCAGAGTGGAGGCCACCTGTTTTCAGCTAATGCATCTAACCTCCTTTCATAAGAAAAAAGAACAGCTACATTAAGGCCAATGTTTCAACCCCAGTGAATACCCGCACCGCAGCAGAAATGGAAAAGGGCCCACTCAGCAGACCTGCATGGCTGCAGGGACCAGAAATTGAACCTAAGCTACCAGGATTATCCATATTTTTATACAGCACAATACGCCAGCAAAAGCAACAGCTTTGGCCTGAAACAGTCACGTTCAGGGCCATGCAGAGTCAGCAGGGCCTTCACAATAAACAATAAACAATGCTGCAGGTTCAATAGGTTGCACAGAGAGCCAGGTGTTTTGAAGAAGCGCATAGTCCACTGATGGTTATGGCACTGTAAACCATTTAAGGGACTGGATTTGATTGGACTATAAAGATTGCCTGAGTCTATGAGAGATTCGCTTGATTTGCTGGTTTTCATAAAGTTTTCAACAAAGTGCCAACAGGCTTGAAGTGAGTAAAATCAATGACAGTGACTTGTTCTGGTCAAGTGAAGTCAAACAAACTGCAACTAGTGCGTTTAAACTGAAGAATTTCTGTGAAATGAATAATAAAACCGCTGATGCACTGGTAGCGAATTCTGTCAAATTGTATTCAGAGCAGGCCCAACCTGCCACTGGGGGCCCGCAGTTCATTTCAAGGTGGATTTGATGTCAGTGAGTTGATATGATGGGAAGAGCCAGTTGTGTAAAATCTGAAATATTGCAGAAAGTTATGGGCCTCGCTTCCCACGGCTGCCCAGCATATCATTTATCACCCACGTCAAATCTGATCACACTCGGAGTCACTCACATTTTTTTAAGCAGGGTTTTACAATTCCTAGGTGTTTTTCGTGTGTGTGCCAAGTTAAACGTGTGTGTGTGTGTGTGTGTTTGTGGCAGGGATTTGGTGCATTCATGCTTGTGTAAACCCGTGAACAAGTCTTGTGATTAAAGGGTGCACTACAATTTACAAATAGTCATTTAGTCACATATTCAGTATTAATAATTTTGTTGAATTATTCTTAGTGAAAAAAAATCTGCTATTGAGATGAGATAATCCCACTTGCTAATCAATGCTGATCATCTTGCTTACAGAATTGTCTTGAATCAAGAGTCATTTTCTTGATACTAATGGACTGATCTGCCTTATTGTCTTGTTTTCTTGTCCCAGAAAAACTCCTGAAACAAGTGAGACTGCATTGGAAACAAGAGGGATTATCTCCCCTCACTGGCAGATTTTTTGCCTTAAAACAAGATTTTAAGACTGAATATGAGACTAAATGGCTTGGAGATTGTTTGCAGTGCAGGGAGGCAAGGAGCATCTTAGGATAAACATTTGCACATTTAGTTCTAGTTGGGAAGCTGCTGGTTGAGTGTGTTTACATAACCCCCATTTGATCTATTCTTGTTGATCTTCTGTTTTCCTTTGCATTTTACTGTTTGCAGTTTGTAACAGCCCGATTTTCACACAGGGATCATTAAACTTTCATCTTATCCTCTGCCTTGTTTTAAAATCTTATTTGAAGAGAAACAAGATTTTAAGGCCGAATATAAGACTAAATAAGGACCCTTCCCCTCTCAAGACGCTCCAAAAGCGAAGTGGATTCGATTACACTCTGGGTGAAATCATCCAGATACAGAGGAGACAGGTTCATCATTAGCTAGCGATGATAGGTTAGCCACCCAACCTCAACAGGAGAATCTCTGCCGCTGTCGAGCCACACCGCCGTGACAGAGTGACCCTGCCAATAAGGGCCCGGAGTTAATTAAAAGGCCTGGTCGTGCTCGGAGGTTTTAAGTGTCCCTACTCTGATTGAATGCTAAAACCTTCTGTTACTGCTAGACGGGCTCGGTTAGCCGGAGAACGTCTCAATGAAATTACACTGGAGTCACTTCCCTTGCTTTCCTCATCCGTCTCTTCTGCACTCAGTCATCTGAAGAGACAACGGATGGGTAAAAGCAATATGCAGGAAGCCAACCGAGCCATTAGTGGAATGTGGTAGGAAATAAAAGGAAGAGCAGAAAGACAGAGAGAGAGAGAGAGAGAGGAAGGCACCCCACACCACTGAGACCTAGCCCAGATCGTGAGCAGACAGAAAGGATAAGTACTCTGTTCCAACTCTCCCGTTCTGTTTTACGGCCCCGAACTCCTGGGAGCAGCTGTGAGCCTGTTCAATTTAGGCCAGACAGATGGAGACAGTGTTTGTGGTGATTGCATTACCATATCCAGCCCCGGTGGGAAGGACAGTTTTGGAGGCGGGACCGAGGGTTTGGTTCAGAAAGGGGCAAGGAAGGACGCACCAAAGGAACACAGACAAAAGCTTGGAGCTCGCCGAGTTTTTCTCATTACCTTTCCCATTCTCTCTATCGCCCTCTCACTGTTTGTCTCCTGTTCTTTCTCTCTCTACCTCCCCACCGACTCATCCTTTTCTCCATCTCTCCCACTCTCTCTCTCTCTCCTTGCTGCTTCCTCTCTCCTAAAGATGGCTGCAGGCTGATGGAAAGCAGCCATGTGGTGGCAACTGCTGGCAGCTTAACAGGTGAGAGAGCAGAAGGTGAGAGGCAGGATTCAGCCGCTCCCTTGACGGAACACAGAATACATCTGAATACCAACGACCGTGCTTGACGACACGCATGCACACACACACACATACACACACACACAACCAGGAAACCCATATACATGTGTACTCCAATATACTGTCACACACACTCTCAAACATACAAACACACACACACCTGCAAACACACTTAGATAAAATATAAGACATTATTTCTCTGCACAAACATAGCGCCACCACAGGCTTTTAGACTGGCCATCTGCTTTAAAACAGAATGCATACAGAGTCTTAAAGGGGTACTTCACCCAAAAACTGTGTTGTTTATCATTTACTCAACCCAAGTCTAAAATTTCTGTTCGAATGGAGCTCATAAAGGATATAAAAATGTCTGTCTCAAATTCTCAAACTATTCATGCAGCATAATCCAAGTCTTGACTCTCCATTTGTATGTTCAATACATCCCAAATCAACGTACTTTTGCTAAAAAAAATTGCAAAATAGGAGCATCCCAGTTGCTGAACCAGTGGACCATGTGCCATTAATGCTCAGTTCTTGCTGCCAAGACTTGGATAATGCTGCACAAAGAGTTTGAGAATTTGAAACAGACATTTTCATATCCTTTTTGCTGCTTTGTCACTGTTGCTGATCACCCCCTTTGCTGCATGTCATCCCCCCCTCCTTTC
>OMKZ01036947.1:10902-23443 GCA_900302535.1 Neoniphon sammara | reverse complement strand
AGGGTCCAAAGTTGATGGTAAACCAGCCTGATGTTAGCTGACAATTAATATCAAAATATGGAATTTTCTAATTGCAAGTGTGTACTTGTGTGTGTGGAGGGGGATGCTCTTTAAAATGCTCTCTTGTACAGTGAAATCTTTTGCAGTTTGTGAATTTTGTTTTCCGTTTCAAAACTGACAAAGTTTAAAATGAACAGACCCTCTGACGTTTCTATGAAAAATGTATATTAATTATTTTGCCTGATGAAAATAATTTACATTCCCAGTGGGGCGAACCTTTTGTGGCACCGTGAGGCGCTTTGGACAAAAGTGTCAGCTCAGTGTCAGATGTTGGAGTGTCGTATTTGTTTTCTCGGGCAGGTCTGGAGCTGCTGGCTGCTCAGACTAAAACCCAGGACGCCTCCTGTCTGCCTGCTCTCAAAGTGTCCGACATCGAGCCCACCATCCCCGTCACTCCTGTAGAGATGGGATCTGCAGGTACAGTAAAACCATCCATGAGTCCGCTACAGTAAAACGACTTTCCATCAGTCCCATTATGGCAAATTTCTGTAAATAAAGCCATTCTTGTTGTTTTGAGAGGCTGGAGATCACACATTGGAAAAAATAATTTAGTTGATGTTTGTGAAACTGGCACCGGTTTTAATTTGTTACAGAGCAGAGTTTGTGAAGGTTTGCAGGCGTTATAGTCAACAGCATGTGATTTAAAATGCCTCCTTGTCCTTCCTGTGGGCCTGTGTGCAGGCGGGGTGCCGGTGCAGTTCTGCGAGCAGCCCACCAACGGCATGGTTTACTTCAGAGCCATGTGCAGCCTGAACACCCTGCCGGAGGAGCTCCGGCTCTACGTCCCGCTCTTCTGCAGCGTCATCACCAAGTGAGTCAGGCTGCGAGGACGCGAGGGAGGTTTGAGAGAGGAGGGGTGAGACCATCTGGGTGTGGTCAACTGGGCCCTTGTATCAGGGATCTTTTGTTTTTCTGTATTTCTGAGAAACACAAGCATCTCTGGTTCAACAGAGATTCAGTTTGATTCACAATTGATTCGTTGGCAGTTCGATTTAAGAACAAATGTTCTCTTTTGGAGCAACCGAATTTGAGTTTGTAAGCCACAATTCAAGCTGACAGCAATCAATTTAATTTCAACACTTTCAGCCAAAGTTATATAAACATAAAATATACATGCAATAATGTAAGACTATCCTTTTTCTTATGAATTGTGAAAAAAATTAGACTTACTTTAACGTTAATTATTTATTCAAAGAAAACATTATTGACAAATAGTTGCAATTCATAGTATCGTGTGATCTTTTTGTTTCTTGTTGATTCAAGTCAAAGTCAGAGCGAGTCGACCCGTTTATTTCTTTTGGCAGATCGATGCAGTTGAATTGGCAGAATTTATGATCAGGGAAATTGTCTATACTAGAAAATCCAGTGCTTGTGTTTTTATGCTGTAAGTGTTTACTGACTTGTAAAGTGTCTGTGTCTGTGTGTGTGTGTGTGTGTGTGTGTGTTTAACCAGGATGGGCTGTGGATCTCTGGACTACAGGCAGCAGGCTCAGCAGATGGAGCTGAAGACGGGCGGCATGTCAGTCTCCACCCTTGTCATCCCCGACTCCACCCAGATGGACATGTACGAGCAGGTCAGTCTGTCTGAAACCTCATCCTGTCCTGTGCATGAATGTGAGTCTGTCGGTGTGAAATTCTCCCAGTGCATGCTGGGATACACTCCAGCTCTCTGCCACCCTAAGTAGGTAGAGAAAATAAGCGGAACAGTTTTTTGTTGCAGGGTTCAAATCAGTGACCTTTCACCTCACTAACCTCCAGACCACACATCTGCTCTCTGTCTCAGGGCGTCCTCCTGTTCTCCTCCTGCCTGGAGAGGAACCTCCCACACATGCTGCAGCTGTGGAGCGACACCTTCAACAGGTACGATCACCTGGACCAGCCAGCAGCTGATAGACGTCTGTTTTCTTTGTGTGAACAGAGAAACACCAGGGAGAATCAGGGAGGAACGTCTTCCCAGGAGAGATCTTGGGAACAGGTTTAGATGATACACTCAGCTAATTTTTCCATCTTCCTCCAGTCCTCACTTTGACGACGAGGAGCGCCTGAGGGTGCTGGTGATGATGTCAGCGCAGGAGTTGGCCAATGGGATCTCCTACTCCGGTCACATGTATGCTATGACCCGAGCGGGCCGGATGCTGAGCCCAGCAGGAGACCTGCAGGAGACTTTTGGAGGGATGGAACAGGTGTGTGTGTGTGTGTGTGTGTGTGTGTGTTTTCCATGATGCCATGTGCTGGGCTCAGATGGTGTATATTTTGGATCCAAAAATTGTGAAAATGTAAATTAATCACTGCATGTTAACAGTTTGAGTTTAATTTGGTCCAAAATTTCCCTTTTATATTCCCCCTGTACTCTTGCATTTCCTCACCAGATTTTGGTCACAATTGATTGTTCCACTGTGTTGTGATAAACTGAGAATCATTCACTCTATTTAATTTCTTCATTCAGTGTGTTCTCCGTTTGTATAAATAGATTTTTGTTTCTCAGATCTTTCGTTGTTAGTTTTTGAGACCGTCTTCATGTTTGGTTTGTTTGAATATCAGGTGAAGTTTATGAAGAGAATAGCAGAAATGCCCGACCTCAGCCAAGTCCTCCGAACGCTCCCCAGGATCAAAAAACATCTCTTCAACCCTGAGAACATGAGGTGAACGTCTCATCCTTTCTGATATAATGTCACATGATGTGAGCTCTTAGTGAGCACAGCTGAAGAAAACAAAATGCTATGAAAAGACTGTATTCATATATAAAGCATGCTTTCTAAATTTTGTCATTTCAAATGAATGTTTTTATCCTTAAAGGTGTGCGGTCAACACGACTCCACAGAAAATGTCTGATGCAGCGGGGAAGCTGGATGATTTCATGAGAGACATCGCTGCAAACAGGAAGGAACGCAAATCTGTCAGACCAAATATTACTGAGGTAAGGCTGCGTACCAGTCAGTGACCAGTCTGTCCAGTCAAAAAAATGATCATACTGTACTTACATGACTTCACCTATTGATTTCAATTTTTTGTCTTATAAAGAGGCCGTTAGATCCCCTGGCTGCTCTGGGATCTGGTCCCAGCAGGAAACTCATCAGTGTAAGTTCAGTCTAGTAAATCATTACCACATGAGTTTTGACACAGTAATATAATTACTGTAAACAAATGAAACCACCAAGAGATCACTAAGACTGTGAGGTTCTACCAGCCTCTGCCACTGCATTTTATTCATGTTTTCATGGAAATCTGCTGTGTTGCTTTATGGCAGAAAACAGGAAGAGGGCACTGTTCTTCCAGAGCAAACGGAGATAAAGCTTTCTCTGGTCTCTGGTAATAGAAGATGGAGAAACAAATAAAAGGTGGATGTTTATCCTTTTCAGTAAAGCTAAAGAGAAATCCTTTGACCTAAAAAGCAGCATCCTCTGCTGCAGAAAGCAGTGGGGTTGATGGGAAATGTGGTTTTAATTTAGAGAAACACCAGCAACAAAAATACCACACGAGTGAGATCGAAGAGATCAGTTATTTCCAACATGGTCTCATTTGCTTACAGTAATTCTACCAAGGTGTTTGACAGTGATATATGGATTTTTTTTTTATTTAACACTTTTAATTGCACTCAAAGTGTGTGAATGCTGTGTTTTTATTGTAATACTGATTAAATTTCAATTTTAAGTAGTGTGTTCGTGCCTTTGTCTCAACAAGAGCTTGCAGTAACCTCAGTTTCTCCCCTCAGGAGCCGAATTTCCAGCCGTGTCAGATGAAGACGTTCTTCCCGCTGCCCTTCCCCGTGAACTTTGTCAGCGAGTGTATTCGCACCGTGCCCTTCACCCACCAGGACTACGCCAGGTGTTTACCTCTCAGTTACTTATTTTCCAGAAAACATTTGAATGCCTTTTCGTAATATGCTTTCACAAACCTTTTATATGATTTTTTGGTGTGTATTTTCTTGCATTACATGTGTTCATGACTTCTTAATTTTAATTTAGTAGTTAATATAAAGCTTTGATGTTTGATGTTTCAGCCTGTCCATTCTGGCCAGGATGATGACAGCGAAGTTTCTCCATGGAGAGATCCGGGAGAAGGGCGGAGCCTATGGGGGCGGAGCCAGGATGGGAGCAGGCGGCCTCTTCTCCTTTTACTCTTACAGGTCGGCAGCATTGCCTCTTGGCAGGCTTGTTAATTCAGGGGATTTGCAGCCTCTGTGGCCTGTCAATATAAAAATTAGTTTTCTGAGTTCCATGGAGTGTGTCAGCCTTCATCCTGCAGTGTTCAGTTAGCCTCAGCTGATTTTTTTTTTCCTCTCTCTTTATAGGGACCCGAACTCTGTGCAGACCCTGTCAGCGTTTCGTAAAGGCGTAGACTGGGCCAGGTCGGGCAGCTTCACCCAGCAGGACATCGACGAGGCCAAACTGTCTGTCTTCTCAGCCGTCGACTCCCCTGTCGCCCCCTCAGACAAAGGTGAGCTCGCTTCAGCTGACAAAACTCACACTGGTTTGATGGATAGCAGCCAGGTTGATGAAACGCTGTTTTGTTACTTTTTTGTTTTAGCAGTTTGAGTCATAGTATAACTGACGTGTGTGTGCTGCAGGTATGGGTCGCTTCCTCAGTGGGATCACAGATGAGATGAAGCAGGGCCACAGAGAGAGACTCTTCGCTGTCAACCACAGAAACCTGGTGGATGTGGCTGGAAGGTAAAAACAATCCTGGAACTTTTCATCTACCTCTGGGTTATAAAATAGTAGTATTTAGACTTGGTATCTCAAAGTATTATGACATCAATGATTATAATAGTCGGGATGCACCAATATGGGTTTCTGGGGCTGATACTGTTATGCTTTTTTGTAAGAATCGTAATAAAAATGCAGGCGCAAAACAAGTTAGACCATGCTAGTTTTACTCTGTTGCTACCTTTACGATTGTGTTAAATAACACACACCTAGAAAACAAAAGGTCACACAAATACTAATTCCACAATCAGCCAAATATTGACAGTAAAAATAATATTGCCCTGATATAGATATTGCTTTTTAAAGCTGATGTGTATCGGTCAATCCTATATATGGTGATGATTATGATGATCGGTCATAGTAATTTTAATGCACTGAAATTATGATGCACGTAACTAGCAAGTGATGTGATCCTGTTTCAGATAATTTTTAGAGACAGTGTGAAGCAGGCACTGAGTTTGTCGCATGTTGTTTGTTGCAGATATCTCGGTATCGGCCAGAGGACGTCTGGTTTTGCCATTCTGGGTCCAGAGAACGAGGCTATTAAGAAAGATCCATCATGGATTGTAAAATAATATCAGTAGGTATTTTGTAATTGAAAAAGACTCCATATGTTGTCAGCTTTTTGCAATGGAGGCTAAAACACACACACGCACAAGGTTATCTTCTAGAGCAATGTGGCCAAATGTAATTTGGATATTCCATATTCATGTTCATATTTACATGTTAGATGTTCTGATAATGTTTGGCAGAGGCTTTTGCTTCAGATGAGTAACTTTTGAGTGATCATGTGCAAATGTGATGATCTCTGCTTTCAGAAAAGCTGAATTTCTACAGATTACATATTATGTATGTATTTATGAAAATGTGACCATTACATTATGTTGGAATACAACAACAGAGTCGTGTGTTTGTTCAGTGAGGGAGACTGATGAGTGATGGGTCCTGGCACATCGAAAACTGTATTTGTCATGTAAGACTAGTTTCAGTTTTTATGTTTTGACTGCAATAGATGGATTACAGGCTTCTGTATGAGGGGAGTAAATGATCAGGTTATTTTGTTTGGTGTTGTCAAGCTTTGGTTCATCTTAAACTACCAAAAGAAATAGTTCCCTAATTAAATCTGCCCTGAAATTCATTAGTTCAAAAACAATTCCACTGTTGGAGGAGGAAAAAAAACATTGTAACAAGTTGACTAACTGCAGTCATTTATGCAATAGATCCTAATTATGAATAACTACATAAGCTCCACATTTGTCATCACAATAAATGCTTTATTACTCTGTGACAGGACACTCGTATCACACCGCCAGCACATTGAAACAACATTAATGATGCACACAGGGCTCACAGACATCCTCCACGATAACAGCAGGACCTACTCCTAAGATGTTAGGGTGAATTTTTCCACTTCAAGATGCCACACACATATGAAGCCCAGAGCGGATACAACGGCAAAAGTGACAACGAAACACACACTCACACAGACTTAGCAGGTGACAGGATACACACGGCCAGCTCTCCCTAACAATACCTTGAACAAAACACCATTTCGGTCCTACTTTCTTGTCATTTCTCATCTCAGCAGACTATGATTAAGATGTTAGCCATTTCCTCTTCCTAGCCTGATAGCCTAAACAATCCGAAGACCCTAAAACATCAGGGTTTACATCTGGCTTCAAATTAATAGCATGTGATCCTTCTGGCACGTGTTGCCTCCTTATAAGCAGCTTTTGGGCCTTAACATTGATTAGGGGACTGAAAGTGCTGTAGAAAACAATAAAAATAACAAAAGCTAGACTTAAAACACGATGCACCAGCTCAGCCTCACGGTGTTTACGTAGCATAGATGCTAGGTTAGCCAGCTAGCTTAAAAAAAATTAGATATAGCTCTTTATTTTCATGACTTAAACATAACTTGTATACTTCAATATTATATGGAGTGTTTCTATTTCATAAATTCTGTAACTTTTAATTCTAACTTTGGTTGGAGAACTAGAAAATACAAAGTTATATCAGAATATTTCACTGAGATAGCTGGCTAGCTTGTTGAGGCTAGTTGAGCTAAATTCCAAACCGCTATCCATTTTGGAAATACTCAATATCTTCAGTCAATAGGGGTCCCAGTCTTAACAAATGTCATCATTTTTACTTAAATTACCTACTATCCCTTATAAACTACCATAATTTCATTTTCAATCAAGCAATCATTTAATAACGGATCTATTCAGGTGTCGGCCTTTCAGATGGCAGCGGTGTCCGTCTCTTTGGGTCGGAGCCGGCTGACGTGCTCCAGCTGGCCCGAGTCGGACACGTCGTAGCTGGTCTTGTATTTGGCCAGGATCTTCATCAGCGGACGCAGCTTCAGCCACCACTGCTCCTTAGGGATCCTGTGGCTGGGGGGAGAATTAATATTAAAAAAAAAAAGAGATCTGCGCTTGGCCAGGTATTTTAGTTAAAAATACAAGCACCTTAGCAAAGTTTGGTCTGAGGTGCTGGATTTTCAATGTTTGCCCAATTTAAATTCTGGTGGCGGGTATGGTGGGAAATTTTCTCTGCCCGCAAGAAACGACAAATCAAAACTCGTGAGTGAAATGCAAAATGTAAACCACCTCCAGGCCCTGAGTTGTCAAAATTCAAGCAGTTACCTCGTGCTGCCATTTGTGCCGATTGTGCCTCTTTAATTTCCAGTCTAATATGTAGTCATTAACCACTGACTTAGATGGTAATGATCAACGGAGACGTCATTGATTGTTTAAGCAAAATTAAGATTAAAAGGGGATGGATGCATGGATGCTAAAGCTGTATCTCTCAATTTCAGGGTTGTGTGACTGTGCTGAAAATACCAATTTGCTATCAAATAAACTGATTACATAAAACTTCCCAACTGTTGCTGTGAAATTGTCGGGGGTTTTTTTTAGTCACAGAGCAAAATCTGCCTGTCTGTCTCACCCCTTTTTAATGAGTATAATTCAAGGAGCTCAACTGGAAAATAAGATTAAATCTATCATGCAGAAGTGTGCGCAAAGAACCATCTAAAATAAAACTTTTTTTTCTTTTCTTTTTCCTTACACAAAGTCAGTCTCCTCCCTGAGCTGTGACACAGGCTGGAAAAGCATGGCTCTGCGACGCATCCCCAGCAGGCAGGCAGTCTCCTCCGAGTTAGCGAACACTTTCCCTGCAATTACAACACAAGTTTACAACTCTGCAACAAAGGCATGCAAGACCTGCAAGACACACACACACACACACTCATACAGAAGCAGAAGCATGCACAGACGCTCCCATAAAAACACTCCCAGTGCATTAAGACAGAATCCAAAAGGCAAATACAACGTCCATGTTAGATTACAGTATGATTCAAAAGCAGTAATTCACCTCCTTTGTAAGACTCCTTGAGCTTGCGTGTGATCCACTGCATGGCTTTAGCAGCGATTTTCGTGCCGAAGTTTCTATCGAAGGGAGATGGAGCTCCTCCCTTTAAGATGACACAAAACATTTCATGTATGTTCACTCATCTTCTAATTTCAGCACACAGTATCAATAGATTAAATTCAATCCATAATCTGTTTAGGTTAAAAGCTTCCTACAGGCAACCACTGTAATGTTGATATTGATCATACAGTACACAAACTGCATCATATGTCAGAAGTGGATGACTGGTATCTAGTTTTTAATAAATAGCCAATATCTGCCTATCAGTGTGTTCCTATAATAAATATCCCTTCATGAATGAATCCATTAGTTGGCTGTATTTATCTCATGTATGTAAGCTGGTGGTGCAGATATCTGGCAGCCACAAACTTCACAAATTTGCTGTTAAACTGCAGGAAAAAAAAAGTCTGTTCATGTCAGCGCTGCAGGACTTCAATCTGGTCTGCAGACATTTTTCTGCAGTTTTGGACTCAGTCTTATGTCTATTTTGACTTTTCTCTGGCCTCCTGACCACTATTGCATTTTGACTCAAGTTTCTCCTCTGCATATAAAAATATAAAAATGTATAGTTTTGTCAATGCTGCGTTTATTTTCTCCACGGCACTACAGGCAATTTAAAGTTCCTCACCTGTTGAAACCTGTGCACGTGGGCATTGATTTGTTGGATTATGGATTTGTTGGATTATGAACAGCAGATATATATCCTGTGCATCTTTTTTTTTAACTATTGTTTTCCTAATTGTGAAGACATGCAAATGGTTCAGTTGCCTTTTGTGTTTGAGTCTTAAAAAGAACTTGATTTGCTCTGGTTTTGTTCTTGACACTGACTCAACCCACATTTGGGAACAAATCCTTATCACTATTACTTATGATATTACTGAATGAATCTGCAGCCATAAGCTTTTCCAGCCAGCTCTCCTTTCTGAGCCCGGCTGTATAATTAGATATTATTTGTGCAGAGCTGATTCTCCAGTGCTCCTCCATGATGGATCCACCCGGGGCTGCTGGGACATTTGTGACACAACTGCAAAGCCTCTATAAATGAATTCAGTGGGAGCAAATATAGCACACTTTAAGTGTGTGTGTGTGTGTGTGTGTCCCTGACCTGCTGCATGTGACCGAGAACGTTCTTCCTACAGTCGAACACTCCCCGTCCCTCCTCTGAGTACAGCTGGTAGATGAAGTCTGTGGTGAAGTTCTCATTGCAGTTCTCATTCCTGCAACACACACATATATACACATACACACACAATGCCAAAGGAGCCGCAAGTTAGTTAGGCAAGGCAACTGAAATCGAGACAGTACCGGCTAAAAACAGTGGAGAGCTGTTTGCAACGTGTCAATGTGCTTCAATCTGTCGTTGCAAAGTTAAACTATACTGACGCAGAGCGCGCGCACATACACACACACACACACACACACAATGTCACCTACACCCTGTCCAAACTACTACATGTGTCCTATTTTCACAGACCTCTGTCCTGCTGGGAGCAGTTTGAACAGTCGACTAAAATAGCCACAAAAGATGACATTAACACTGTTTAAAGCTCGGCTTACCATCAGTCATTTACTGAGAACAATTAGATTTTTGATTTAATATTCATTTAACCAGCCTTTTAAATTGATAACACATTGTTATTTACAGTCAAAGCCTCATGAAAATTCATAGGGTTAGGGTTAGGGTTTCATTAACATTAAAAACAGAATATGCAAATATTTTCAGCCTCTTTTGGTGTATTTCTCTCACCAACACACACACCTCCAGGCAGAATCCCTGCACGGTAGGTACAACGTCGCAAGGTAATGCCAAGGAAACAGCTCTGGCTTGGAATATAAAATTTAAAAAAAAGTGAAATAGCCTCATAAAACTATTGCGTCCCGATAAATCCCCCAACCAGTCGAGCTCACCTCAGCACCAAGCCTCTCTGGATGCTGGTCTTCATCTTCTGCGTCAGATGCTCCACGTTGGCCTGAAGCACACAGCGAAGCCTCACATTAACCAGACTGACGGTGCCTGTTTTTTATTTTTTTATTATTTCCCTCCGCCTGTAACCCACATGAGCTGATCCAGCCGCAAATCACACAGCCGCTTCAGTCTCATCATTCACAGGGATGCAGGAGATGCAGAGTGAGACTTACGCCACCAGAGGGCTCTCCTGCTGCTGTTTCTTTGTTTGATGTCATATAGTGAGGTGAGTTCAGGTGCTGTGGGACACTTTTCACCTCCATTCTTGAGTTTTTGAGACATTTCTGAAATCCTCAGTGAGTCTTAAGTGGGAAAAATATCTCATTTCCACCGGGTGTGATGCAATATTTTCACAACACTGATCCAAAATTGGTTTGGTGTTAGGGGAAACCTTTGTCTTATCTTAAAAACTTGCCATATATTTTCCACACATCACATTTTTAGCATGATAATGTCTAATAATGTAAGCAATTAAGTACAAAAAAAATTCACTTATATAGCACTTTTCAAAACCTGGGTTACAAAGTGCTTCACAATAGGATAAATAATCAAAAATACATTAAAAAAAATTAAAAATACATCTTAAAAATACACTTTTTGCCAACAACCAAATCAACTGCAGTCCATATCAGTCTTGCTTAGCCATCTGTGTTTATTGCAGCCATTTAAATGGTCTTTTTAATGATGTTGGTAGTGCAACTTTTGAGTTTGAGTCTTATCAGTTTATGTATGCAACCGCAGCGCAGAGACAACAACATAAACAGTGTGACAGCATCGACATCTCTAATCACCCCAACATGATCTGTGCTGATGGGATCTGCCTGTCAAGCAGTTAGTAAGGCAGCTCTGAGGTTATTAATAAGTTGCTTTATACGCACTGCTATAATCTGGGTCACCTGTGCGCTCCTGAAATAGGCCAGACAGAGGCTGTGACAGGCTGACTGAGGCTGCAGGACGCTGGATCACCGCTAATATGAGCCAAAATGATGCCTGTGGTCTGTGCTGCTCAAGGTCAACGTGTTTCAGCACGCTGTCTTACAGCCAGGGCAAACTTCGCAAAGTCTGCTTAATTTAAGGTTATGAGATATAAATAGAACATAACATCATTTCTATTGATTATATGTAAGTGACGGATGATGTACAACGAGCCGTTATCGGAAATAAGCCCCAACAGACAAAATCAAGAGTCTTGATCACTTATTTGCATGCAGCTTTGTTGAATCCTCAGTGCTGATTGGCTACTGAGGGTATTCAGAGGTCAACAGACTGCTGCTTCACATGTAATGATAAAACTGCTGTTAAGAAATCTGGACAATTCTGTAAATTACTAATCAAATTAATTCGGAACCACCTCGTGGCAAAAAGATGTTACCACAGGCAGACACTCAACCAAACATGAAACGTTTTGGAATGGAACTTTTGATTTCAGGTTAGAGTCTGATCAGTAGTATTACTGGATTTGTTTACGTTGCTATGGTTACAGTTCGGATACAATGTATAATTGTATCAGAACTCCACCTCATCAGACCATTAGTGCTGCTTGAAACGCGTCATCTTCCTTTATAAGAACTTTTCTTTTGGTGGAAGCCTGTAAATTACTTCAGCTTGTAGTCAAATAATCTTAAATCAGTTTTATGTCAAGTGACCAATGTTTTTATAGCTGTGTAATCAGAGGGATCACGTGCAGAGGGCTGGTCATTATCACTAAATAATTAAGCTCCTTCCTCCTCCTTTGTGATCAGCATCACAAATGATTAGCAGTGAGATCTTAATCCAGCCTTTATTCATTCACTGACACTGGTTGTTTGATATAAAATTGACTGATTTAAGATCATTTTGTCAGGAGCTAAGAATATTCACAAGCTCCTGTCCAAAAAAATTAAAAGGGACTATCTGCAGAAACCAAGCAGTAACCTCTTTTTGTCATAAAGTGTCGCCAGATAATTAGATTAGAAATCACTGACTTTGTAGAGATTTCGTAACGGCTTAGTTAGCCAATCATAATTGAGAATTCAACAAAGCGGTCCAATAAGAGTTTACAGTGCTCTTTAATTGGAATAGGAAGATTAAAGGAGAAGAACGAGGTGTAAATTAGAACTAAACAAGATGCTTTAACAACTTCAGTACATTGTGGCCGGTTCAGTATAGGCCTGTTTTAAATTCACACGGCAATGACAGGAGGGTTCAATAGATAAATGATCACAGCTCTGTGGAATTTAGAGGCACTTGAATAAGAAGATCCCACCGATGAAATGGGTGGGTTTTTGTTAAGCCCTTAAAATTACCCATAACCTACACTTTAATAAAATGAAATACCATTAAAGTGTTTGTGCCGTATGTCTGACCTGCAGGTCCCGGATGTCAAACGGCTCTT
>OMKZ01036945.1:5527-20081 GCA_900302535.1 Neoniphon sammara | reverse complement strand
TTTTGGGTTGTTTCTATTAACTGCCAGTCTGAATAGCAGCACTGGGGAAAATTACAGCTTGTGAGATCATTTGGAAAAACATCTGAATGTTTAGTTAGCGGAGAGATGTGCATTATTCATGAGGCCCATCCAGGTATTCTAATCTGTGATGTAGTTGGAAGCGATAAAAAGGTGCGTAAGGCCTGAACGCCAGTCGGATATCATCATAATAACACCAGAAATCAATAACACTTTCATACATGCATTGATATATTTTTGGCATCAGTTTCATAGGATGTAAGATATCTGTCAGGCTAAAAATGTGAATGAATTTATCCTCTGCTACATCCAGGGGCAGCTCTAAAATTTGAAAAGGACTAAGGTCTAAGGTCAGGACACCTGGGGCTTTGCATAGACTTGAAGATGACTGAGGGCATTATCTTTCTTGAAAATGTTTTTTTAACATTCCAGCATCTACAAGCACCATTTTCAGGCATTGGGAGATGAACATGGAGAAACTAGATTAACTAAGTCTTCTGTTTTAATAAATGAAAACTATGAGAGAGAGAAAAATGCTGGATGTAAATGTTTACTCCCAGTGTCAACAGTGTTGCATCATTTCCCTTCTCCACAGGAGAAAAATAGCAATTTCCAAAAATGACAGTAAAATGTGTTCATATTTGATATGAGATGTACATAACAGAATCCCTTGGCATTTGTGAACTAATTATTAAAATAAAATACTGATTTATGTATTTATTTTTTTAGTTTAGTTTTGTTTTGTTGGTCAATTTGACCAAGTCAGTGCAGGGGCTTTGTTAATGAATTTCTCTAAAATGCTTTTGGGAAATTACTTATTTCCCTAATTTTTATATTGCCCATAATTTGAGAATAAACAAAAATGAATCAGTTGGATTTTGGGTTGGAGGGTTGACTGAGTCTCATAATGCAAAATAACTTTTTTACTGATTTTAAGTTGCTATCTAAGCCATAAAAACAGTTCATATTTGACATGGAAACAGAAAGGGATGTTAATATGAATATTCCACTTGATTTGTGAATTAATCACTGGATATAACTTTTTCATGAAAAGGTCACATTAGGGGGATTTTATCAAGGAATTGAGTGTAATCCAGGATATTGTTGAATTTGTCCAAAGTGAAACTACTTTATTTTATGTTGTCAATCGTTTGAGACTTACCTGTTGGACTTCTGGACTACATGTGGTCGGTGAGGTTGTTAAAGCATTTATCTTATTGAATATGGCAAACACATGTCTATTTTCCACTGAGTACAGTATAGAGTTCAGCAGGCAGTTTGAGAACATTTTAAAACACCACACTGCGCCTGACTCCATCTCATATCATCTCACATATACATTATGTACTGAAATTAATGCATGGACAGATTTTGTTTGCATTTTCTCTGCTTGCTATGTTTTCATGCAAAGCCGTGAATGTGCTCTCAGACCCAGCTCTTTAGTGTGCAAGGAACAGCAGCAGAGAAATGAAAAAAAGAATTTAGATGTATGGCTTATGCTTAATTAAAATCACCAGGAGCTAATGATGGGAAAATTGAAATGTTCGTTATAGATTAAATTTCCTAGTACTATTGGTTTCCTAGCAGTGAAGCAGAATGTGACCATCTTGTGATCTCCAGTATGTGTAATGGAGTTTCCTATATGTAATTGGAAACTGGGAGCAGCCTGCCGATTGTTAACATAAAGGCTCTCCACAAATGAGTGAGAGATAAAATGCTAAATTTTTAACCCTGAGTGGTTCAGTCCCAATGCACTTTTTCCTCTACCATCAAACAATGTTGGGCTCCTTACTCAGAAAATGAGGTTATTATTCATGATTCTTTCCTAAGTAATTACTTTACTTATTACTCCCTGGGAGCAGCAATTTGCTACACTCCCTATTGAGTTACTTTTCTGTTAGACTCTCAAAATTGGCAACTGCATCCTTCTTACCTGCACAGCAACTCAGCTACTTTTCCTGTGAATGATCGGGGAAACCACATAGTGTTGAAAGGCAATGTTGTTTTCAACGACTACAGACAATGGAATATTACCACCCAGAGAAAGAAAACCTCTCTGGCATTCATGTGAAGGCTGATGTGACGGGGCGGTGACTAATTTTGATGGGGGTGAGATCTAGTTTTTGGATATTTTAATCTCAGTGATAAAAAAAGCAGTGACAAATATTTTTTTATTGATAACTAATACTGTTACTGGAACAATTATTGCAAATTATTAGTTCAAATCATTTGTTTCACCACTTGTCCCTGCGAAAAGTCATGGTATTATTCCAGCATGTCAATGAGTAATATAGTATTGAAGTATAGTATTAGTATAATAGTATATAATATTTTTTCTCAGCCTTGGGGATAGCTGTGTATTTTTCTATAAAACATGGAAGAAAGCGAGGTAATTTTGTCCTCCAGTTAATAGGCTATTTTATTTGCAAATGTGTCTGGATTTTAATTGATTTCTAAGCAACCGACTTTCCAATGGCCATAAAACTGATTCGGTCCCCAGACCCCATGGGGCAGAGAAATTACTGTCAGGTACAAAGTGGAAGTATTTTTATCATTTATGGGTGCATACTGTGCCAAGAAAACATACAGCTGGCTTTGAGGTTTTGGCTGCAGCGTGGCTCAGGAGGTAAAGCAGGTTGTCTAGTAATGACAAAGTTCCTTGTTTGATCCCCAGCTCCTCCCGAGAGCATGTCGAAGTGTCCTTGAGCAAGACGCTGAACCCCTAACTGCTCAGGATGAGCAGCTTGGCACCTTGCATGGCAGCCTCCGCCATCAGTGTGTGAATATGAGGTGTACACTGTAAAGCTCCATATAAATGCGATCTATTTACCATTTGTCTACGACGAGCAACTAGTTTCAAATATTTTGTCTGTCTTTAACCCTTAGGACACCTCTGCTGTGCAGACACCATGAGCCACACAGGTACATCACTTTCAGCTTGGTTAGTAAAAGGCAGACCAGATTGCCATATCAGAGATCCCAAGTTCAAATCCCAGGTGAATCAATTTAGCGAGCACCGAGCTGCCTGCAGCTAATGACGAACTCCGTGCTTGCTCTTTTCCATATTGTGAATGCAAATGAGTGCTTCCTACAGACAGTGAGAGGAGTGTAAAGTATCTTATAAGGGATGACCTAATGTCAACCTTGCAACCTAATAACCCTACGTGCCGAATCTAACGGGTGCACAATGATCACACATCTCCCAAAGATGTACTGTGGTTACTCAAGGTATGTTCCTTTGGTATTATAGTTTGTAGATGATGTACATTTATAAAGTTAATTCAATGAATCTTGAGATGAACAAGCCCCCAATAAAGAATACTCTGTCCTTTACCTTTCAGCACTCACTGAAGAGTCAGACTGGGCCAACCCTTGTATGTGCTACCATCTTAATATATTTTTTAATTCAGTTGGGTGTATTTTAATGTAATAAGGCCTCACTTCCCTATCACGTTGAGTGTTTTCTTCAAGTTTAGCCTGTAATGAAAAAGATCAAATATGGTGGCTCACATCAGGCTAAAAGCCAGATTTATAGTCCCTGTGTACATCCAATTATCACTACTATGATTAGAGGTCAAACCGTGTCATAACTCCATCTGTGAAATTCATGGACACAAGCACGATTCTGCAGTGTGACCGATTAACATTGCAAATTTATGGCAGCAGATGATAGATCAAGTGTCAGCCCGAGTGTAGTGGCTTTTGAATCACCTGAGTGCTAAATGAGGTAACAGCCCAATTAAAGGTGGTACGTGTAACATTTTAACATGAATAAACCAGTGTCATGTTGAGAAATTAGTAAAATTACCATAAAAAACAAAAGCATGACACGGCTGAAGACTGGCTGCCTTCACACCGCATAGTCCTTTGCTGCACACAAACAGGAAGAGGGCACTGTTCTTGTAGCGCAAACAGAGCTAAAGCTTTCATTTCATTTGCTAAAGCCAAATAGAAAAAGTGAAAGATTGGTGGAAAAATAACTTTCAACATCTTCCTCACCAAAAGCCAAAATGAACATGGGGTGACACAAGGTAGGAGAACATCAGGGTTTATGGGGAATGTTGTCTTAATTCAAGAGACAACAGACCTCAGTAGTCTGACACAAGGTTTACTACATATATGGGTTTCTGGATCTGATGCATTTTCTATATGGGGAAAGGGCAGAGTGTTTTCACATAATCATCTCTGTCACATCCTGTGATTTAATCTGGTGTTTAAATGGTAAATGGACTGCATTTATATAGCACTTTTCAAGTCTACCGACCATTCAAAGTGCTTTATAATGTATGCCTCTATTTCACCCATTCACACACTGAAGGCGGAGGCTGCCATGCAAGGCGACAACATGATCATCAGGAGCAGTTAGGGGTTCATTGTCCTGGTCAGAGACACTCATCAAACCAGGAACCTTCCGATTACAAGACAACTGCACTACCTCCTGAGCCACGTTGCCCCAAACTTGAACATTTTTATCTGGATCTTTCTCTCTTAGATGGGACTGGATCCACTGAAGTCTGTTGCCACCTTCCAACCCAAATAATTATTTTGCTAACTGGATTTCCCTGATAAATTACCAGCTACAATCATTCTAGCTTGCTGCTGAGCCTTTCAAAGTACGTGCTTAGCAGCTGCCGTGTCTTTGGCTGATCTGTTATCTTTGTTCAAGCAAACAACAAAAGTATTTAGATGAGGAGAATCACTACAACTCCTAAGTGTGCAGTGGATCATCAAGGATGGCTAACCACTTAGCCTTTAGCAATTAGCTTTTTTTTAATTACTGACCGTGTTCACGATAAAAAAAAAAAAGTGCAAATGCTTTTTCATACGCAAACAAACATTCAAATGTCATAAATTACTTCGAAGGAATTTGGAAAAGCCCATTCATTTCTTCCATTTCTCCCATGTTTTTTGGATCTAGAAGTATGCTAGCAAAATGCTAACAAATCAGAGACCTTTGGCCTACAGAATTAGAGGCTGCCAACTCCATCTTCATCATGGTCTCACTTGTTTACAGCAATTATACCAAGATATCACTATTAATTTGACCATGATATATGGGGGTTTAAAAATGCTGCACATAGCACCTGGGAACCCTTGGGAACAGTGATACTCCGACCTGAGCACAGCTGTTCTGGGTGTCTGAGAGGGTAATGACAATCTAAACTAGCGCCCTATAACACACACCACATCACACCACATCATAGACCCTGGTGGCTTTACGGTCATACCCCCTCCACCCCCTCTCGCATATACACGCACACACACGCACACACACACACACACACACACACACAGTCTTCACTTCAAGATGGATGTTTGTCATTATCTGCCCTCCACTGGCGTCGTGCCTGGGTCCAACGACCTTTTCCGAGGCCGTCGCCATCAGGGATTACCTATCGATCAACAGCTTCAACACTCCATCGCATATGGAGCTTGTTGTGGCGTTGAAATGTATAGCGGTAATATGTATGTGTGTGTGTGTGTGTGTGTGTGTGTGTGTGTCCTCAGCAGACGTGATTTACCAGCACAGTGAGGGGTGTGTGGGGGTGAGCGCGACCGGGGGGGAAGACTGTGTGTTTGTGAGCGGGGGCGATGAAGGTGTGTGTATCTCCTTGACTGAAGTAATGAGCACATCAAGCATGTGTGTGTGCGTGCGTGCGCATGCGTGTGTGTGTGTCTCCTTGACCAGGGTGATGGGTGTATCAACTCACAGAAGGTATTAAAGTTGATGAGGTGATTTAAAGTGAGCAATATCACCAATGGGCTGAACAATAGGCCTCTAAGGACACGCGCAGACAAATACGTACACATACATACACACACATACATGCAGGCTCTTAATGAGGTCTCACTCGAAAGCACAGAACTTTGATTGATGGGAATTGTGCCCCCCATTTCTGATGCACGCACTGTATCAGGCTGTTACTCTGTCGTCTCGATTGAGCTGTAATTTGATCTCTCTGGGGTCAATCCTAGGTTCCTTTCCAGCAGCATCACTCAGAGAACTCAATAATACAGTGGGTGATGAATGACGATCTCAATATGCCGTTAGTTGAGGAGTTAAGGAGCAGTGCATCAAGTGTGGGTGAGGTGGGGCTCCTACGATGGCCACATCCAAACATGAAACTTCCCTCCACAACATTCTGATGAAATATGGAGTTGTACGATATGCCACAACAACTGACAGTGTGGTATCATCAGTCAGTGTGTTTACATCCATTTTAAAGGTTCCATTTTAGTTTGAAAAAATCGACTTATTGATTTAATCCAACGTCACGTAAACATTTTAGTGTGACTGAAAAAGTCAGTTTTTCGAAGTTGGACCAACACGCCTTGGTAATACATTTGGGGATCGATTTACTACGGCATGTAAATGCTTCAATTGGACAACAACCTGCCGAGGCGTTCTGCGCATGTTCCAAAGATTAGAGGTTACGCGCCACAGGTGGGATACCAAGAAGTCCAGTGCAAAGCCAAGGCGGTATCCTACAGCGAATGCTAAGGCTAAAAACAGTGTGCATCTTTGAACAGATGACGAGACGGACTTCATGTTGTTGCAGCTGAAGGAGTTGAACATCCTTAAATACACGGATGGATGAAAAACAAGGAACGGCGAACTTTTTTTTTTCTTGCTACCCATTGTTTTGTTCCGCTATGCGATGCAAAAGCTCAACCAGAAGAAAGTCTTCTTCTTCTTCTTCTTCTTCTTATCAACCAGAACAAAGTCATCAGACACTGACACAGGCTACTTACAGCAGTAAACCGTTTCTTTGACTGAGTCATCTATACTGGGACAAAGACATTGTCTAATTAAATCTTATCTTTGACCTAATCAAGTTAAAGACTTTAGTACAATTGTAACTGTGCATGCAAACCTACTGACTGTCATGTGTAAAGATCCTATTTCCCCCAGCAACTGTTCACCAATTTCAGTAGTAATCCAATAAGCAAATAGTGATTCAACCTGTACCCAGTTCAAGAAAGCTTTTACATTTGCTATTCTAAACTCTCTGTGTCCCTTTAGGTCTTTCCTGGGAAAAGTCCTCTGTAGCAAAAGAAGTGATGTATTTTGTTTTCTGGTTTGTTAGCATGTTAGTATGAGAGAGAATAGAGTGCCGGGCCACTTAGCAAAACTCAACCTTTGTCAAGAGAAAATCTGAGGGAAAAGACGTCACAGTGACGAGTGAGAAGCAGTGCAAAAAAGCTTTAGAAACAGTGGTAAACAGTCCCAGCTGATAGTCATGTGATGATTTTGCAAAGGATGCTCAGTGGTTTGACTCAATCCCAGGTGGATGGACATTTTCTACAGCACACACAGAGACTCAAACATCCTCACAGGGTATCTATATAGAACCATAAGCATCGAAAGAACCCTTGAGTTCTTAAATGAAACAACTGATTGGAGCATCTCAGGCATAAATGATTCATTGCAATACCGCAGAGTTTCTCAGGTGCCTCAGAGAACGGAAAAGGGTTCTCTGCAGCACCGAAAAGAAGAGCCTACAAAACATTTTTGAAACAATGCAGGACCATTTATTTGCAACATAAAATGATAGAATATGAGAATGTGAACCTTTGTAAGACACCGACACTGTGGCAGAGCTTGTTGATCCCCTCTTCTGTCTCAATTTGCTCTTTATGCATGTGGTCACACTCTAATTGATTTGTGGATTGCTTGGATCTAGCAGCATATAAGGCTGATTTCATACATCCCACTCTTATCCTGCTGTGGATTCCCTGTGTATTGACTTCCAGTGTGATCAATCTGAGGAACGGTTCTTCAAAATTCAAATACTGAAAAGCTACTGAGCAGGTTATTATTTCAACGCTATTGAAAATTCAGGCTGTGAATTGAATTCAGAATGAACTTTACCTTCCATCAGTACACCCTGAAACTAGGTAATCTCCTGTTTGTGGATTTGATCTCTACTGCTGGATGGACCACGGCCTGATTTTGTTGCACTCAGCAAAAGCAGAGAAATGGAAGCACACCCCTCTTGCTTCAATACAAATTCATTTACCGAGACATTTAATCATTAATACCTTTTGACAACATGGATGTCTTTGTCGGGTTTTGTGTTTGTTTCCGTTGGCCTGGATTCCAGTGTGTGTTTCCCCCCCTGCTTGTCAGCATTTTGTCACAGTTACCTGGAAAAGATTAGGGAAGGAGAGTGGGCTGGAAATCTCTGTCACTGAGATTGTTGCTTTGCGTGCCAGCATCGAACAAGCTCATGACACCATGTCTTTACACAGCAGACGTTGATCCTTTTGTGAAAGCTTTCATCTGATGAATGAGAAATACAGTTGTCATTCTTGCTGTTAACCAAGAGGGTCCTGTGTAGGCCTTTGGCTAACATAATCTTTAATGTTTTTTTGGGTTTTTTTTTAACTAAATCCCTGATTCCTGCAACTAAATGAAGAGCAGCTCCATACAAATACTCAAAGTGTTTGAGATGGCCAGGCATAAAAGGGATCTGTGAATATTTGTTGCAAGGTCAGGTTAGCTTTTTCTTTTAGGAGCACCAAAGGCCTTACTAAAAACTTCAGCATAAGCAAAAGCTAAAACTACACCAAAGGTTTGAGTAGCAATAGGTTAATAAAGTTCACAAAAAGTTTTTTTTGCCTGGTACTCTGGAGAAAAGTTTTTCAATGCAACCTGAATTTTTATTTGCTCAAAAAAAAAAAAAAAAAAAAAAAGTGGATAATGTCTTCAAGGCAGGATTGCACCATGAGTCAGTGTACCGATTCCCTGAAGTGCAGAGCAATGGAGAACATTGCACCATGAGATTTTGAAAGCTGTATGCATCGCTACAGTGCGATCCTTTTCAACAGCTACGCTCAGATAAAATATGACACGACGCAGCTGTGTGGCAGCATATCACGACATGCCCGTGATAGATGTAGGTCACTCTGCACCAGTACAGTGTGTGAAAGAAACAAGGTTTATGGTGCGATCACACCTACAGCGTCATTTCTTTGGTCCAAACCATAGTGGGAAAGTTGCTGCATCTTGGTATTCAGTTCCCTTTTACAAGCGAGCGAGGGCTTGTAAACAAAAGTCACATTGACTCACAAATGCCTCATATATAGAGGCATCCCACCAGGTTAGAGATATGCAGCCTTGCTATAATTTCCCTTCTCGGGTGTTCATGCCAGCTTAGAACACATGAAGAAATAGCTGAACATGAACATCAGTCCAAGCATGAACAACGGCAAACGTCAGATGTCAACATCCATCTCATTATACCCATAAACCTTTGTGTTTTGGGCCCGTTTCCTGTAGTTGGCTCGTACTACATCCTCAGCCCTAATGAACCACACTGAGGACTGAGATGTCTCGATGCAGCTGTTTGGCGCCACCTGAATGCCATTGTCCTCACCTGGTAAAAATGAAACAAACTAAAAGAGTAAACGCTCCAGAGTTCAAATAACCTGTTTCAAAGATGCTCGGCCTAAATGGCAGGCTGGAATGCAACTCCTGTAATGGATTTGAATCCATGTCATAACCTTTGTCCCATGTCATGCCCTCATCTTGCTTTCTTGCCTTCTCTTCAATCATCTTCCATTATAAAAAGAAATCAACAATTCTGTCTCTTGCTCTCTCTTTCACAATCCCTCGTCTTCACATACCTCTCTTTTCTTCCTCACCCCTATTCCCTCCACCTTTTTCAGCCTTCACACCTTTCTTCCCCGTCTCTCCCCTGTTGCAAGACGTCTCTCAGAAAGTGTCTGTTTTGACGGCTTTGCACTCTGCCGGCGAGACTTCAGCTCCGACTTTGCCTCATGTCCATCAGCGCCACAGCACCTATGCATTAAATATCAACCCTCATGGAAAGGAAAGTCATCGACGATGATCCTCGGTTTTGGTTGACTTGGCAGGTCTGGAGGGAATCTCTCGTGTCTGATTATTGAGCTTAGTTCTTGGTCTCCGTAAGCCTGAACGGTTGGTGAGGCAGGAAGAAGTGGTTATGGAAGAGCTTTTAATATTTCCCTGATGTATAAGTGCCATGGGGGCATTTGAATATCGTGTAAAAGCACACAGACATCTGCACGTACACACACACACACACATGCATGCACTTGCACACATGAGCGCTGGAGCATATACTGCGCACATGCAAATGCATAGTCGCTCCCTCCCCGTCTCTCTTTGGCTCCTTCTTTCTCACACACACACAAACACACACACAAACACATACATCCACACAAGGTAATTAGATTAGCATTGTGATGTTCTTGGAAAATTGGAGCATTGAGAGGGTTGGGGGGGGAAATAAGAAAAAAAAAAGAAGAGACTCCCCTCGGTATTGAGCTGATGCAGCAGTGATGACACACTTTCCAGAGTAGGCAGAAAGGAGGCAAGGGGGGTACTGAGCATCATTATACACAAGTACCCTAGCTTCAATTACTTAATTGCTGTTTTTTCCTGGAGTTGAAGGAAAAAATGATTTTGATTGAGGGGGTAGGTGGGGGTTGGGCTCCATTTTCTTGACATGTAACAGAAAATTATGCACACTCTCCCTTTCTTTTCTCCCACACGTATGCATTTTTATGCATGGATAATGCATAACGAGAGGCAGTTGGAGGTAAGCTTGGCTTGATAATTGAGCTATCACATTGTACTTTGATGTGTATACATATAGGCTTATGCAACAGGCAGCTTAGCTGTTGACACCTTTGTAAATCTCTACTCCATTGTGCTTTCTCCCATACATATTACATGAGTATCCCATGGAATCCTTGTATCTCCAAAAAAGTCAGCTTTTCAGTGATTCATAAAAGAGCAGGTTGGATTTTTGACAGTTTATAATACATATTCCATGGCTTGGCTGGATCCCAGGGTCATGAAATAATACCTGGGGGACAATGTCATCTGTCAAATATACTGAGGGGGCACAAAATGGAAATGCAGGGCTTTTACCGGACATGAGCAATATCACGACAGCTGTGGAGAGATTTTGTGCTCAGATAATTTGAGCAGGTGTCTCTTTTGCTCCAACAGATGTAGCCATCATATTAGTCCCACTTTTTACTGCTTTAATTAAACAAAACTTTACTGCTGTGCTAGTGCTCCACACCTCAGAGGAATTGTTGGAAAAATTCAGTTTTGCTCTCATTTTTTTTGGACATCATGATCTAGCAGTTAGGTAATAGAGAGACACAAGTATGACAGCTCTCCCATCCAGTTCTTTTTTAAATACATTTGAGAAAGAATAAGCTGCAGTAGTTGCTGTAGGCTATAGTGGAGGATGGATGCAGAATTGATGCATGATTGGTGAAAGCTACAGTGGCTACCACCTCATATTAATATTCCCGTCCCATCCCCTTCTCCATCACTATGACATAAGCCATTCAGCCCTAATTAAAAAATGAGTTGTGATGTATGTGGTTATGCGATATTGTTAGGGCATCATAAATAACTGCCAAAAATTGATGGATTCATTATACTAGCAATGCACAAGGTGGCATGGACAGCCAAATGTAGTTTCTCAGGGATGCCCAAAAGTTCTTGAATATGTTAACCAAAGCACATATTTCTCTGTATATTGATACATATTTCTCTGTTTTTCCTAATACTGACTTTCATGGCTTCCTATTAGTACACTCAGTCATAGCCCAACAGGAAGCTATGTGCATATAGCTCAAAATGAGAGCATTCATTCTAAATTCATATTTTTCATCTTTGTCCCCTGGATGAACTCTTGGCTGTCAGTCTCTTTATCAAATGCAATATTTCAGACACCACTGGTCTTGCTTTTATAAAACTTGCAGGGATGATGCATCTTCACACCGTGTTTCAATGCTTAAAAAATACACTGATTGGTATAATGGGGGCACCATAATTAAATTACCAAAACTTGTAACTCAGAAGTAATGTCTCAGACCCCAATGATCTTATTCTGATTAAATTTGGAAAGATATTGCATTTGAGCACTGGGTTGGGTTGTCAGGTTAAAAAAGATTGCTTGATGGGGCATTGTAAACAAAAGTTCAGATTTCTCTAAATTTGCTTTTCATCCAACAAGATACTCCTAAAGGCTTAGGGAAGGTTCTCAACTCTGAGGTTAGGAACTCCAGGGTTCACTGTTTTGCAAACCTCACTAAGAAGAATCATCAGAACTCTAAAGTTCTTTTTAATCTTGTAAATCGTTCCACTGATCCTCTGCCAAAGAGTATTGAGGCTTCTACTAAAAACTCTTATAAATTCTCCAAGTTCTTCACACATAATGTTAGGCTACACAACACTTCAACCTCAAATCACTATTAGTTTGCTGCATGCGGCCACTCTACATAAGCTTTGTGCACTCACTTTAAATCATTCACATGAAACCTTTGTCCTGCCATCTTGACATCTACATTCCCAGGTTCTTGAAAAGTTTTTAATGTTGTCAGTCCCTGCATCTTTCATATTTTAAATTGCTCACTCACATCTGCCACCATTTCTCTTTTAAAAATGCACTCATTCAAACTCCTCTTAAGAAGCCATCACTAGATTGTAATAATTTTATTACCATCCTGTTTCTAAGCTGCCCCTGGTTGCTAAGGTCTTTGAAAAAAATCTGTTATAGTTTTTGTCTCATCTGAATCAGAATGGTTTGAGAGGTTTCAGTCGGATTGTAGAGCCTATCACAACAGTGAGACTATCTTTGTCATAATCTCCTGTTTTCTACATCTTAGTGGATGCTGGAAATCCCCTTTACTTGGTGTCTTAGATCTTAGTGCAGTCTTTGATACAGTAGATCGTTCTAACCTCCTAGACCATCTTGAGCACTGGGTGGTCATCTCAGGTACAGCTTCTAAGTGGTTGGAATCCTATCTCCTTTACAGGTCTTTCTGTGTTGACTTTGCTCCAGGCTGCCCTGTGGAGTGCCTCAGGGTTCAGTACTTGGGCCTATTTTATTTTCCATTCATATGTTGCCCTCATTCATATTCACAACGTCAGTTTTCATTTTTACGAGAATGACAAACCGTTATATCTGAGTTGCAGTTGGAGGTGAGTCCTCATCATAACTGCCTTCAAGATATTGGTAATAAAAAAAGGAAAAAAAGACAGAGATCCTAATGATTGGCCCTGATAACCGTAAATCAAAATGATGTTTTTTTTTCACCTTGACAGATTTCCAGAATAAATCATTCCTCTCCATAAACAATGCTGAAACAGTCATTCATGCATTCATTACATCACATTTGGACTACTTCAGTTCTCTTTACTCAGGCACTAGCAATAAATCTCTCTTGACTCCAGCTTATCCAGAATGCAGCAGCTAGACTCTTAACTGGTACTAAAAAAGCACATTACTCTGATACTTGCACTCCTCCATTGCCTACTTGTGACTTTTAGAATAGATTTAAAAATTTTATTGATTAGTTTTAAAGCTCAGATGAGTCTGGCTCCTGGCTAAATTTCTGACCTTGTCACCCCTATAAGCTGCCCTTCTTTATGATCCTCCAATGCTACCCCTCTGGCTGTTCCAAAGTTTGGGCTCCAGTTAAAGGGTGATCATGCCTTTAATGTCAGGGCCAATAGAATAGATTCTCCTCAGTCTACCTGAGGAGATTAGGGTTGCCAAGTCCATTTATTCTTTTAAGTATCTTTGGGGAAAAATTGCCTATTTTTGATTTTAATTTGCTTTGTGTCATTGCCTTGTTTATTTAATGTTTTGCTTGCTCATTTTACCTCTTACCTATGTTTTCTTTTCTGGTTTTATTGTTTCATTGTTGTTTCATTTTTTTTTTTTTACTGTTTGTGTTATTTTCATATTGTGAAGCGTTCCTTAATCTCTGCTTAAGAAGGGTGTTGTGTGAAAAAACTTTCGACTCTGATTCTGATTCAAAGAAACTGTGGCCATAACAAAAGAACAGCAAAATCCATGACAAAAAGAAAGGAAAAGAGAGAGAATAAAGAAAAAAGGAAAACACTGGAGCCTGATTTCTCTTATCTGGCAAAAGTGTGTCCACTTTTGAGGCCGCGTCTGGCGAGATAGATCAAGAGCACATTAAACAGTTCAAGGAGTTCAAATATTTGACATCATAGTCAAGCATTTTATTCAGGTCTGTCACAGCGATACTGCTCTGAAGAGATTTGTCATTCTTTGCCCTTGTCATCACCGCCTGGTTTCACACTGCTGTGAGTGGGGGTGCAGTCACAGATGACGGGTGAGCAACGGTGTGCTGCCATTGCTATCAAATGAATTCAAGAGTGGATGTTACAAGCCTGTTAGCTGACTAGCTACTCTCCTGTTTTGTAGATTCCAACCAGCCCATCAAAAATAATAATATTATTTTGAACAGTGGACTTATATGATTGACCTACTAAGTTAGACAAGTCAAAAACAAATTTTCATCTATATTTTTACCTTGAGGTATGAGTGGGCTGGGTGTGGAAGGGCTGGGGAAGATTTGCTCAAGTGTGCAGTGTTACCTCACAGTATGTTATATGGATCAAACAATACAGCCCAGATTCCTTCAATGGACATGCCTACAGTCTACAGCCCTTCTCTCCGTCCTCTTCATTATCACCTTTTGTCTTTCTTCT
>OMKZ01036937.1:24324-42328 GCA_900302535.1 Neoniphon sammara | reverse complement strand
AATATCACATGAGCTGTGATTCAGTCGTAGACATGAGGCCGCAGGCCGAAGATAATCACAGTATGGTGTGCTCATCCTCCTCTGACAACAGTCTCACGGTATGAAGTTTGTTACAATGTAGATCATGGATGTTAATGTAGGTTACTACAAAACACTTACAAAGTGGAGTAACACATAGTTAAATGTCAGAGTGCTGTTATACTGTATATCAGCACTCATGGAATGCCTCTTGAACAATCAAATCACTTGACCGGATCTAACTGTTGTATAATTTGCAATAATATAATCCTTAATATGACATTGAAACATGTAATGATTGCATAATTTAAATATGTTGATTTAAACATTGTTGCAGATACTGTGGGTCACAGTAGAGGGTTCTGACGTGCTGAAAGTCATCAAAGCCTTTACTAAGGTTTCTTTGCTCAAATCTCCTCTTTTGCTCTTTATTTACAAAAAATTGAACACACATCACTGCCTCCCACGCCATATTAAACATTAGCAATCACACAAACACAAATGTATAGCAGATATCACTTGGCAATAGTTGGAAATCCATTACATGTTTGTATAAGAACGTGTATATAAAGGCTCTACAAGGTTACTTCAAATCATAAAACAGAAAATTGTGCTGATAGAAAGGAATTCTTATTTTTTTTGTTGGACGAGAAAAAAGTTTTTTCTTCAGCCTTGTGAGCTGCTGAGTACTCAAGATCGCCTTCACATGCCCCAGCACACGCATGCACAGCCAAGGTCCTACCTGCCTGTAGCCTCTCCTCCTTGTTCGCGCTGTGTAGACGGAGCCACAGCCACAAGACTAGGAGAACCCAGTCCAGTCTAGTCCAGTCCTGTCTTGCTTGTCTTGTCAAGGCTCCGCACTCTTCTGCTCGGCTCTGCACAGCTTGGCAAATGAACAGTGTCTTCTGCTCTCTCTCACTCTGTCACTATTGCTGGGTCGGAATCGGATATGTTGGCATCACATGAGATGTCTTTCGTCTGAGTGTTAAGACTGTGTATATGAGAAAGACTGTGATTTCTGCATTACCTCTCTGTTCCTCGCGCCTGCACGCAGCTGTAGTAATGTCTCTGCATGCAGGTGCGGGCATTGGGGTGTGTGTATGTGTGTGTGCATGATTGCATTGGGGAGACAGGATTTATTTTGTGGCTCTGTGGTGTGAAGAAGACACGTTTTAGACAAGGGTGCGAAGAATGCCAGTTTCCCTTTTTATCATAGATACCTGTGAAGCCCGGGACTTTTCCCTGGAGGGCCACCGTTTTCCTTGAGGCTGACATTCCTCAATTTGACTTCATTTATTAGATTTTACCTTTAATATGCTTGAGTCATTATATTTTTCTTTGTACCATGTCAACTACCCTGCAGCGATGATTTAACTGAGTTGTGCTGTGATATTACATTATGTCACAGTGGTGTTTCCTGTTGTATCATTAAATGATTCATAATCCTCAGCATTCCCCTAGTTAACCAATTATGAGTCAGCGCTGACACACGTACATCCGGTCAGTTTGGATCCGGTGAGTTCGAGACATGGAACTGCATAAAAAGACAGAGAGAAAGAAATAATTTACGCCAGTGGTACATGATCAGAATAATATTGTCCTTCCTGTCAACTGATTCTGAGTGAACCAATGAGGTTGCCTTCTAATGAATCCATTTGCATTTTGTGAGCTCTAAAGGTTGGATTTTCTTTTGTCCACAGACTTCTTCATTGCTATGCGCCGTAGCAAGCTTCATTGAATCCCAAGTCTTTGGATGTTTTTCCACCTTGATAAATATTGAAAAATCATATTGGGGTATACAGAAGGGAGAGGGAAAAGGTGGACGGCAAGTTTTTTTTTTCTTTTCTGTCTCTCCCCTATCTGTGAGGGATACACCAATGGAGTCTGAGTAATAGAGAAGAGTATATCAGAGATAATTATTCAGCAAGGCCTCTGTGCATCAACCTGTTCCTAATCCCATCACTGGCACTCATTACCTCTCAGCTGCATACATATAGATACAAATGCACACATACACACACACACACTTGCAGACTCACTGTGTATGTATTTACCATATATTTTCTGAGCATTACTCTCTCACAATGCTTTGATTTCCCTCCCCTATTCTCGGGAGAAATCTGTTTTCAGAGGGAGTGGAGGAGACAGCCTCTCAGGAGAGCTAGAAAGTTCACTAAAACATCCCCAAAGAAAGAGAAGCGAGACTGGGGAAATGATGTAAGTACAAACAAGATAACTGGGGCACTGTAGGTGCAAGCAAACACAGAAACTAGGACACTTAACGGAGGTAATACAGTGATAATGTATTCTCAAATCAAATTCAATATAAGCGCATGGTGCGGTTAGAGGACAAGAGCTGTATTTTCAGAGCTGTTTTCCACACATTCAGCATTCATTAAAATGTGCTGGATCTGTTTCAGAGGGCATTTTTTATACCGTGCAGCCACCCACATTGCTACATCCCTCAGCCACACAGCCCAGAGGAGAATAGGCTGCAGTCAAGTCTGTTACCCCCTGTCTCCCCCCTGCCACACACACACACACACTGCTTTCAGCACCTCATATGAAACTGACCTTAACTAATGATTTCTGGTAACTTCAGGTAAATGTCACCAGGGGAATGGACTCTTTTAGTGGCAGGTGGATCTGTATCTGTGTCAAATGTCAGGAGAAGTGTGCACGTGCATGCATGTGAGAAATGTGCATGTGTGTGCATGTTTGTGTGCATTTGTGTGTGTGTGTGTGTGTGTGTGTGCTGTCAGACATTGACCTCCTGTAGCCCAGAACAGGAAGTGCATCCTCAGCAGAACAGAAAGAACGGTGTGAGAAGCAACGTCTGCAGAATGCTCATAGTTTATACACACAAGGGCTCAGGGTTTAGACACTAAATAACACTGACACACACATACACACACATGCGCACACACAACATGCATGCATACAGTCGAGGGGCTCGCGTTTTACACTTTCTCAGTAACATTTATCTCTGCTTCATTTCAAGTGATAAAGCTCTCTGATATAACTCAGAGGAACAGGCAGTGGGACCGCATGTAAATGCAGCCATGAAAATGAAAATTGGGCTTCTGCAGAGTTTCAACTGCCCCCAGAAGAATTGAGGTGCTGTGCCGCAAGGAGATATTATATAGCAACTGCTCTTCTAAAGTCAGCCCCTGCCAACACTGCTATTCAAAATGCATGCAAATGGCCACAGTTATTAGAGGTACTTAACAAAAAAAAGAGTGCTAACAGACTATTAACATTTTGGACAACCTTTGTTGACTCATTATTTTGGCTGATCATTTGTCAGAAAATGGCAAAATGCAATGAAGCATTTGTAGTTAGTAGAGAATTATTAAATAATGTTCACAGGAATCCGCACAGTGCTTTGAAATGAATGTTGTGGTTCACTTTTTATTTTCCTCATCGCGCTCATAAATTGCATGTCACATGATTTTTTTTGGTGAGATCATTTTGATATTTGAATAATTCTCATGGACCAAACTTGTGATTGACATCTCTCTTGCCTCTCTGCCATCTGTGTGCATCTCGGTGGGGTCGGGGCCAGGTGCCTCCAGGACTCACTGTTTGTTTCCTGCAGCATATGCCGCTTTGCCAACTGGAAAATGTAAAATCATGCAGCCGATGAGCTCATAAAAACCTGCTCCCACAGGTGTTCTATAAAGTTGTTGTTGCAGAGGCTGAGTGCTTTATATTGGGGAGGGGACCTTCCATCAAGACATTAACAGTCTCAGAGGGATTCACAAGGACGAGGAGGTCACAAGAGGAGCCAATAAACATCGTCTTATCTTCAGAAGAATGTTCAAATAAAATCTGCTTGGCTGCATAGATTTTGTGATTTCATGAGGTCATGACCTATGTGTTTACACCTTTATAAATTGGTTGATGTCCTCAATTAGGTATATACTGGTCTTATTCTAAATATCCAAATAGATAATGAGTGATTTGGTGATATATTTTTACTGTAACAACTAAGTCATATTACAACACAGCCCAATAAAGCTTTGCTAAAAAAAAAAAAAAAAAAAAAAAAAAAAAAAAAGAGGCTTCCTTATTTAACGGATAGACTACCAGTAGACACAAATAGCAGAATCTGTCTCTTCCTTTTTACACCTCCTAACCTCCCTGCTGACCTGCTGTCTGAATAATGAGAGAAGGATGAGGCACGAGGACAGCTTAACAATACAAACCTGCCCTGTCATGTTTATGGTGACTACATGACATCACCGGCTTCATTTAGATTAATTTAACACTGTCACTCAGCGTTATAGAGGGAAGGAATTAAACATGACACCCACCTTAAATCCTGATCTTAATTAAGGACTGGAGACTTGGGGGTGGGGGAGGGGTCTCTACTTGGTGTTATTCAAGAATTTTTTTTTCTTTTTTTAAATAAGAGTGGGAAGATATGGATACAATTTCAGAGCACTGTAACTAACACTACATGATATTAGCATTATGACCACACCTGTTTAGGTAATTAGAGACAAATCTGACAAATCTGTTATTTTGTTTGAATCAACCCTGAATGCAGCCATTGGACATATCTCTGCATTTAAAGTTTGAATTCAGATACAAAGATGCCCTTGGTTCACTTTGAGACAAGTGCGATTAAACCACTCAATTACTAAACACTAAAGTTTTAGTGTTTCAGCTCTCTATGATTTGAAAATAGGCTGTCCCCCCATAAACGGATATATGCTTATGCAGGAGGGATCCATCTCCTGCAGAAAATGGCCTCATATTCTTTAATTCTTTGGTCAGACTAATTGTCTACTGAGACAGCCGGGAGAATAATGTATCAAACAATGTTCTCTCTGCACAACATCAATTTGGCAAGTCCAACACAGAAGGCAAAGTAAGTGTCACAAATTGCATTGATAGGAATATCAATTGTGTCTTTCCCACAAAGTAAAGCTCATTTGCCAGATATGGCACTTCCCTGCATTGTTATGCTGCTGGATCCTAAAGACATAAATAAGTAAAAGGAAATAAAAGGAAGATGAGGCAGGGAAATATGAGTTCCTTGACAATCATCAGTTTTATGGTGAAAGCTAGCTAATTTTGTCGAGTCTGAAGACAAATATGTCTGCCAGCTAACTACCTGAGTCTACACCATATCAAAACTCAACTTTCATTTTATTGATGGCCATTATATCATGAAAACTTGCATCAATTTGAAGTGTCTCCAAACAATCACAGTGCCAAAATGAGACACATTTTGTTTCTCTCAGTTGATGAGTCCCCCCATCCAAGTGCTACTTTAGCATCTCAATTGTTCCACATTTCATACCACACAGACAAACACACAAATAGGCACATATGCGCACTCACACACATACGTACACACACACACGCACGCACACACAAACACGCACGAACACTCTCACAAATTGCATCTAGAAAATTACATCACTTCCCCTGCCGTTGTCTGAAAATTACATCTGTCCCCCACCATTCCACCAATCACTCCCCATGTCTCCTCTTTTCTCTTTCCCTCTCTGTCGCCTTACCTCACTATTTTAGGCTTTTCCCTCCACTTTAACTCGGCCCTAAATTGCCAGGCCTGAATTGCCCTATGAACAGCGTGGGGTGGACAGGACGGCAGGAGGTGTGTGTGGATGCGTGAGTCCCTGCGTTATCACCATCTCTTTTCATTTTCCTCTCCAAGTGGTGCTGTCAGGAGCCAAACAAGATATCACTCTCTGCCCACCCCCGACAGGGAGTCTCAACACAACAGAGAGGAAATGGAATAAAAGAATAAAGAAAAAGGTAAACAAAATGGTTGCCTTCCAGACTCCTCCATCTCTACCATAGCAGACTAATCCCATGATTCTCTTTGTTCCTTAATCCCATCAGCAACTGGGGCCCTGCATGGCTCTCTGGGTGGAGATAATGGCACCATGGTGTGTGTCCTGATGATGTTCAGGACCTTGTTAGAGAGAACGCTCACACATAAAAAAAACATAAACATGCACAAATGCATGCACACACAAAAGGAAAACTATCTCGTGATCCAGTTTGCTAGTGTGCAGGTATCTAACTCACGTTGCTCAGCAAGATTCAGGTGTTTTACATTTTCCGTTCTAACAGATCTGACAACAAAAACTTTACAGTGCGTTGACTCTCTCTCCACTTGGTTTCTCTCTGCGTCCCTGGATATTTGGCTCAGTCTCCACAGCGGAAGCTCTGCCTGTTCTCTCTCTCAAAGTAACTTTTCTACATGAGGACCTCTGACTTTTAATGGTTGTGCTGTGTTTTTACTGCTTGCATAAACTACGCAAAGGGTCAAGGAGAGATGCGACTATCACTGTGCCAATGCTTGGCGTCAGTGTGCTTAGTCCTCCGTGTCAAGCCGTAATAGCAGCCTCACACGACACAAGCAACCACATTCGTAAAAGGCACCGCTGCTCTGTGTTTTAATAACTCCATTGACTGTAAATCGAATGTCGCCTAACAACACGTTACATCACGCTGAGAGGTGGTTAAGGTACAGCACTTCTCCGACGCAGCAATTACAAAGCAGGCCATCTAATTCAGTCTTGTGTGTCAGTGTGGGGAGCTGGGTCATAACACTGTGTGATTTAAGCTGACTGCCACAGCCATCAAGGTTGTGGGAATCTGTACTTGTAACAGCATCCATCCAACAACAGGGAGGCAAAGTGAATGGGTGACAATGCACAAAGCGATGCCGAGTGCCAGCCGTTCTCTCACTTGGGAGCCAACATGGAGCGAGCATGTTTTGAGGGAGCAAGCATTGTTACAGTGCACAATATCTCACAAAGAATGAGCCTGCATTACAACCCATTCTTTTGATAAAGAATCATATAAACTGGTAAGATGCTGTATTTAATGAACCTACAGCCTTTGCTCGACGCTGGTATGAAGTATTCCCCGCAGCCCAGTTACACAAAGTTTTAAAGCCATTGCAAGTGCAGCATGATAGGTTTGTCACCGCGGCGCCGATGTTGGCACGTGTATTTTGGGAACAATGGTTTTGGAGACCTCCAAGTGCCACCATGAGGTTGTAATATCAGAAGCTCTCTAGTGCCACAAACAGCTTGAGTGGTGTAATTTCATGCTCAGAGTAAATAAAAATGTGTCTGAAATCAGTAACACCATCTACTGATGGTTCTGACTTGGCGTCTCACTTGCCATTTGTAGATGAACAAACTGCCTCCAAAAACATCCCTAGAATAGAGTGAGAGCAGTGGAACAAGCTCTGTGTTTACAGGCATACAAATAGCCTGTTGCTGGAGTGATGATCACCCAATGCTTAGTAGGTCCAGGAAGTTCTTGATGTGCAGTCAATGATCTTCAAAGGACTGTAGTCAAGGATTCTAGTCATGTATTCTTATATAATGTTCCTTAAACCCAAAGTACATTTGTCTCTGGCTAAGCTACAAAAGACACACACACACGCGCATGCATGTGCACACACACACAGATGCATGTGCTCCCTCACAGTGATCCAAGGCAGCATCCATCTCTTTAACTCAGTGCACAGAGGTTACATTAGGGGCAACCTGCTCATTACTCCAAGTGTCATTAACGAAAGCACACACGCACCAATTTATCAGAGACACACGCACACGCCAATTTGTCAGGGCTACTCACTTCCGCTTGTTAGCAGAGTACTTCATGTCCAGGAGTTTGTTAACTCTAGAGTGTGTGCCTGTGTGCCTTTACGCATATGAGTTTGTGCATGCATGTTGGTGCATATATATGTGCATACCAAAGCCTGCCTGAGGAAGTGTATTTTATAGTTTGTGGGTGCAATCGACCAAACTGCTGTCTGGTGCTTGCACCTCCGTCCATCTATCCTTCTGTCCATTTCTGTCTGGACATTTTCAGAGTCCCACCATCTCCCCACAGCAGATGGTGCATGTGCAGACTGCCTAATCTGTTGCTGGGGAGCTATGGCTGGGGGACTGCAGAGGACATCCTTTATCAGACTGATTAGAGAGGAGGAGAGAAGCAATGGAGGATGGGAAAGAAAAAAAAATGAAGTGTAGGAGGGGGATAGAGTCTTCTCAGGTAAACACACCCCAGGCTCTGTTCAATCTCAACATATAAACGCACGCGTGCTCAGAGCCAGAGTCCAATTATTCACCACAAGACGCTGCTTTCAATGAGCTCCAACGCCATTTAAGAGGTCTCCTCACCCAAAGGATCTTTTCTAATAAACAGTAGCAAACAAGTGTTGTCTAAAAGGCAACAAACCAGTGCTCTGTTTTTCTCTTTTAACAGCTTAATTAATCAACTACTTTAGCTATAATGACCCAGAGTTCATTCTTCAGAGTAACTATTTAGAAGTGAAAAGGCAAAAGAGAACTTAGCATGACAAGCTTAAAGAGGGATGGAGATTAGCCGACAGATAGGAAATAAAAGCCTGCTGCAGAGTACTGTCTTCTGTAGAATGATGATGATGAGAAGGAGGATGAAGTATGAGAAAATGTGTCTCAGCTATTCAAGTGTTTCTCATTTTTAAAGCATGATAACTTTGTCCCATCAGTAATCACAATCATGGCAACGTCTGACATGATGTAAGAACAATCCCCCTTAAACACTTCCTCTTTTTCAAGTGAATGAATAGCATCCGCTGAGACCAGACCACAGAGGGGTTGCTAGCCAGCTCATTTACATAAACACTTACTGTTCAATGCAGAGAGCAGGCTAAAGTAGATCGACTCTCATGTACCCGACGTATTAAACATTTATTAAACATAGTCCTAGTAGAGAGTCTTATTGTGACAAACACAGTTAAAACCCCATAGAGGGAAATTGGAAAAGATAAAAAATAAAAAAAAAGATTGCAAGTATATTTACGAAAAGTGGTGGGAACTGAATCCTGCTGACCTCTGCTTGCATCACACTTGCTGATATGATGACAAGTAGAAAATAGCAGTAACACTTAGATTGCTCCATTTTCTTCCCCTCTGTTTTTTTTTCTTTTCATGCCGTTAGCTTGCCAACTACTCTCCTGTAAACCATAGCATCATGAAACCGAGGCCAGAGGCCAGTCATCATCTTGTCATTATCTGGTGAGAGCATCACTGTTAACTTCCTTACAGCTTCCTTGTTGAGGTGGGACGGGTCAAGAAGTCAGCCAATGTCAGAAATGGAGAGGAAACTGTAGAGCTAGGGCTGTGTTATATTGATGCCATTGACATATGTAGCAGAGTGTGATTTGAATAAGCATATCCTCATTATAGCCTGAGCCTGTCTGAAGACAGCGTTATTAACATAGTGAGAGGCACACATGCCCCCATGAATACTAAAGTCCTGTTTGCCTTCAGTGGAGGATTTGCACCCAAATCGATTAGGAAAATATGTACTCTGCATCAGTATGAGTTTTGGAACTTTGCATTATTCAAGTTAAGTCAGTGTTTTTCGCCAATTCAGCACATTAGCCAAAATGTAAAACTCAAGGTTAACACATTCATATTGGCTATCCCTTTTTCAGTCAATGATTTATCACCTTAGGTTTCTTTGATCAGTCTATTTCTGATTCCTTAAGGGACTGGCGGTAATACCCAAGGCTGTCAAAGATCATGTTATTATACGGCAAATGATGCCAAGTGGGCCATAGTTCGACCCAGCAAAGTTTCACTTTCCCTGCATGCACACACACTCATTCAGACACACACACACACACACACACCCTCGTGTTCTCCTATTTTGGGTTGCTGTCCCTCATTGTTTGCAAACAAAACTGCCATAATGAAGGAAAAAATGTGTGTGTGCGTCTGTGTGATGAGCTGAAAAGAAATGTCATTTACACCTGGTCCTGTTAATTTAGCATCTCTCCTTAGCCCTGGTAGCCTCTGGCTGGCCCGTCAACAGTTAATCAGAGCTTTCTCTCTCCCACACACTGGCCTCCTGATGCTGCGTGCCAGAGACAAAGCTGTGATATCCATTGTTGAAACAGACCAACGCTAAGACAAAAAGCACTAGGATAAAAAAAGGAAAAAAAAAAAAAAAAAAAAGGAAAATATAGTCTGTGCAATGCATGTGCCATCACTGTATGCGTTTGAGCTTTACTCTGTGTGCTTTACTATGTACATAAGAAACATCCACCCTAAGATATTTTAACACTGTTAAAGAAGAACTTTTGGCAAATGCACCTCAATTTCTGGCTCCAGCTTGTTGTATGGTGGTGTATTTTGTTTTATCATCATTATTATTATTATTATTATTATTATTATTTCTGTGTATAAATGGCAAAATGTAGCCAAAGTCACGTCATATTCCATAAATGAAAAGCACATCACTAGCAGTTGACTACAAGAAAAATTTTCAACACATCTAATTTAGAGGGAGGGCTTCTTTTATGACTTACTAACTGAATTTCAACAATCACAGTCACAATCATACTGTTCACCAGCAGCCTCAATTGTCCATAATGCAATGCAACCACATGTTGGCTTTGCCTCAGTACCTACACTTGTGGTTTTGAGTTTGTGTTCACGCGCCGCTGAGTTAGTGTGGAACATCACAGCACAGGTGCGCTTAATCCACACTTAATGAACCCTTACCCTGATACAGCTTCAGAGCGGTATTAAGGGCTAAGTGTATCCCACAATTCATCAGGGGTTTGTATAGACAGAGTGGCAATTAATATGACATGCAAGAAAACATTTCTATTTATTTCTGATTTGGCTGCTCCTTTTTAATGTTTGAATCTTTAATTGGGCTTTTAAATCACATATTTATTTAGAAATTGGATCATCTTATGTCATTCTTTGTTCATAACTGCTGTCCCACATAGAAACATCTTTTTTCTGAGTGTTTCACGATGTGTGTGGACAAAATCTCAGAACACTTGCAGTCTTTATGCTTATTTATACACTTTGGCCAGATCCCGGAAATACGTCACTGAAGTGGGCAATTGAGTAAGCACATAGAGGGGTATTAGGACAAAGCCGCTGTCTTTTGAGTAATGGGTGCAACTGACTTTTCCCTGACTGGAAACTAATGCTATCAATATCACCGTCATCGCAGCTCTCTCCAACTACATCTTAAAACCAACAGCTGAATGCAACAACTTCAGCCATGTTCCCTGAGGGTTGTGGAAAGTCATTCTGGGGAAGGTATGAAATCATGATCTGAAATAAAAGTAGACAAGGCATGTTGAGGAGAAGTGGGTACACCAGAAAGATGAATTACAACATTTCATCACAAAATAACTCCTGGAATGTACTGAACATCACAGATGGATGATATACTATACTGTAGAATCGTGTAAAAGTGTACAAGGATGGAATTTTCCTTTAAGTGTATATGTTTCTGTGTGCCTGAGAGTCAGTGTTTGCAAGTGTGTGAGCGTGTAGGTCTCCATATGATCTCTTGCCCTCTGGGCTGTAATTAATTAGACTTGTAACAAGGCCTGATTAGGATTCTTCTGTGATTCCCCACCCTGGCGACCTTTCCATCCAGCCTGCAGAACTGGGCTGGCCCCGACCTAACTCAATTGCTCCCATTGCAACATACTGTATCTTCACACTGCTCATTTAAGCGTACTTCTCGAACGCTACATTTGCATTTTACTGAATCAGATAAGGCCATTTAGAAAAACAGGCCCTTGGAAAAATTAAGCATAGCTGACATTCAAAATAGAGATGTTAAACACTCATGGGCAAGTTGGAACTTCGCTGAATCAATGGGAATAGATTCCTCTTATGGATGTAACAACAGAATAAGCTTTTAACTACATTGTTTGTTAATGTGATTCTGCAACAAAACAACCAGCCACTCCAATATTCATTTTGCCATGATCCTTCCACCTCAAGTGTCTGCATGAGAGCCTCTTGTCCTAGGTGGCCGACTAGCCAGCCATTGAAAGGATTTCTTTTTATCTCACACTCCCAAATTAGGATCCTAATTCGCAATATGAAAAAAATAATTAGCATTTCCAGGGTTTTTCAAAGAGAATAGGAATGATTAGATCCACACATGGTTGGCATTAAATATGTTAAACACGGGCGTTCTTTTCTTTCTGGGGGACTTTTTTTGTTGCTTGGTCAGGGTACAGACTGTTGAATTAGTGATGACCTTCATGGTGCGACTCTCTTAAAGAGCCTGTCTAAAAGTCAGAGCCAAGCTTTATGAGGGAACACCACACGGCTATTACAAATGGTGCCTCAGCAATAATTGAACAATTCATCTGAAGAACTACAACACATCTGTGTTTCATGTAGAAATTCCAGCCTACTTTCCTAATCTGTATTACAGTGTTACTCTTAAGGAAGATTTTATTCATAAATGAACAAAAAACATGTTTCACAGTGGGGTTTTTTTCTTAGAGAGGGAAGGATCAAATATCTAAAGTCCATATTTCTTCCAGAATCATCTTCACATCTTCTGATACTGTCATCCCTTTTTGACAGAGAATGGAAGAAACACAATTACATAGAAAAAGAAAAATTGGAATAGCTACTTTCAATGGAACAGCATGGAAATAATTTAGGTTACTTTTGTAGCCTTTATGAATGTCACTTTGATTTTGACAACTTTTTGCATCATAAAGCAAAGCACAAAATAGGTTGATTTACTGACACACACACACACACACACACACACACACACACACACACACGCTGTATAAAAAACACTTATCTCTGTGGCCATGTCTTGCTGACAACTGCTTGACTAAGAATGAATAAGAATAATTGTATTGTTTATACATCATTGATGGATCTGTTCATTTAAGTGCCTCGTTTGATCTGAAAGACCAAAGTTTCATTAAACACAAGAGCTTTGATCACTACCATATGCCTTTACCCTTCACTGTATCCTTCAAACAACTAGTCTTTTATTGTTCTTCCTAATTAATGATGTTTCATTCAGTATTTAATTTATATGACAAATTAAGTGCCTTTCTATCTCAACTGATTGCCAAGTGTTTAATTTCTTTGTCTATTTCAATAAGCGATATTTAGGTATGTAATTAATTTCTTTTGCTCGAAACACAATTGATTCATTAAAAAGAGAGGATTCTCCTTATCATTTTCCCAGAAGGTTTTCACCCACAATTTCCTGTTCTATTTCAAGCATATAAACAGTTCATTCGAGGCCAGTCCCAATCAGGACACATTTAATGATAATGGTGGACTGTCGCTAAGCTATTCAAAGTTAGTTGACCTTACAAAATTGAAATGAAAGGAAATTAATTTTCATTGAAATTAACAATACGCCGTAACAACCAATGGCAATTTAGCAAAGCTTGAAAGGTTTTCTATTTCCTTGCGGAAGAATATTCCCAAGGCACCATAGACTCTCTCTCACTAAACTGTATATTCATTGATTATCATAGACAATAATGAAGCCTTGCTTTGATTATAGAACTGTTCCAGTGCACAATAACACATGATTTCATTATATTAGCTATGCAAATGGAACAAAATGTATTTCTAATATTGTCTGTGTCTTGGTGTTTAAGAATATTAAAATTTGAGAGAGAGAGAGAGAGAGAGAGAGAGAGAGAGAGAGAGAGAGAGAGAGAGAGAGAAAGAGAGAGAGAGAGAGAGAGAGAGAGATCATTGTCTCTTTTCTGGAGCCATTACTGGACAATAGATATTGATCCCTGCTGCACCTCACATTGCAATACTCTATGGTGATCCATTTATCTGTTAATCTGTCTGCGACCAGGGGTGGAGAGCCAAAGCGGACAAGAGCCAATACACCAAAGTCTACTCAACATTTTATAAACAAATTCATCAATGTTGAGCCTTAGCACAGGCCAAGGAACCTGTATGAGGTCTGCAAAAGAGCAACACTGCCACCTACTGCCGCTCTGCTCCTGTTCATTAGGAAATAAGATTGGGGGTTTGCAACAACCTTGGCATTAAGATGAGAAAACAGGCTTTGCCAAATGCTGTCATATTGTATTTTCTGGTTAAAAGAGACGACCACTGATTCAGCTGTTGTGAGGCAGACGGAGATGAGCATATGGCCACAGTAACTAATACAGGACACTCTGGCAATGTTAATTATAATGCGCAGATTCAATAGAGATGCAAACTTTGGCTTGAACAAGAATACGCTGAAGGTTAGTGTATGATTTATAGGATGTATGGATTACATCTTGTGGTTGGTAGTGCTCAGATCAACTGCCAGCAACATTGACAGCTGATTATCTTTAAATAGGGGGGGAAAAAAAAAACATGCTTTTGTTTCTCCCGTGAAATGAACCATCCTCTTTTGGATGTTTATAGGTATACTAAATAAATTCACTTGGAAAAAAAATGTCTGTTCTGTTCTATTCAGATTTGTTCTGTTCTGTTCTATTCTATTCTATTCTATTCACCAGTAGTCTAATAATCAGCACTTTTCCGGACCACTCATAGTCTACATATGCCATTGTATAGTCTAGTCAGATTACTTTAAGCATGCAAATTTGAAAGAAAAAAATATTTTTCTTTGCTTAAGTTTACTTTAAACTCAATTAGACCTTCAGCTAAATGGAGCCTCACTCAGAGAAGGATGAAGAGAATCCTCACCTTTGTTAGTGTATTATCTACTCAGTATTCTCGTCCATATTTCCAGGAAGTATACAGCAGGAAATCCCAATAAAAGCGGCATTCAAAGGGGTATATTTTCAAAGGTAAATGTGTCAGACATTAAAGGCCTCTTTTGAAGTGAAATGAAACTGAATTTTTATGCAGCGGCGTCCTCCACCCATTTCTGCAGCTTATTGCTGGATAAATTGGTTAAAGATCAGTGGAAACTTACTTGTACTTTATGCGAAACTTGGGACTTGAGGTAACTTCAGCAGATGTCATGCATCTTTATCAACAATAACAACAAGATTACATCCAAATCCCTAAGGCATGTGTTGATGTTTAAAGCAGTGTGTCATCACTATGTTACCGAACAACAAAAACATTTTAAACGTTTAGCATATCCTCATGCATGTCGCAGCCTCATGTATATGTATCATGACACACAGATCATTGGGACTGGTTCATGTCCTATACATTTTAATCTTTTATACTTCCCAGCTGTGATTGAATGGCTTGGCACTCCTGCTTAATTAATCGGAGTAGCTGTCTCATCAGGACAGATATACTAACCTAGATTAGCATTTACAAAATAAATGCTGGTTCATTCTGCAGTCCATCCTCATGGCACTGCCCTTTCCCCACACCTCTGACCCCTAACTGCTTCCATTCCCAAACTTCTCTCAGTTCCTCCCTTCTCTTAGTTTCACTTTCCACTCTTGATTTTCCCTCTTTTCCACTGTCTTTGTCCTTTCCAGTGAATCCTGCCTTTCAGTCATGCAGTTTCGGCTTTTGAATCACAAATACAATTAAGCGTAACCAACATAGTAGCCACTACCCCCCTACATTTAATTAGTGAGCTAGCTGTCAGATACTAAAACTTCATAAACATGCAGTAGAAAATTTGATAGAAGCGTGAAAAAACACAAGTTAGAACTATAGACTATTGCACCGCACATGGAGCAGCAGAGCAGAGCAAGAATGTGCGTTAATGTGATGTAATGATGTGCAATTAGTCAGTTAGACAGTTTCAGTATAGCAACTTGTTTGCAACTTATTTTTTTAAAGCACATCTTTTGTTTAAGATGTTAACAGGTGTAATTTATGTCAAACAACAAAACATCAAACTCTCTTAGGCTGTTAACCATGAATTGAACAATCTATGGGAAAAAGCAATGGAAATCTGGCCAGGGAACCCATGGCTCAAAAATGCTAACTCACTTCCAGGTTTTAGGACTACAAACTGTAACACTATATTAACATTATCAGGGGTTGGCTACCATGAATGCTATAAATGTATACACTCATGCTACATGCCACTATACATGATATTATAAGGTGCTTTTGAACAGTGTCCACCACATGGTATATGTCAGTTGCCTGGTGGACAGTAGGAAAACACAGGCACACGTAGGGTGGCAGAGAAATTGAGCTAAGGAATTGGTAGCTCACCAGAAACCATTGTGTGTGTGTATATGTGTGTTTCTATGTGTATGTGTGTGTGTCTGCATTCTCACTTCTTTGTGTGTCATGGGGTGTAATGAATCGGATGCCATTTTGAGAGACGCTGTTTACGAGCGTCTGGATTGACGTTGGAGGCGACAAGGGGATGTGGGGGATTTAGGAAGGAGTGTGAGCCACACTTAACAGAATGTGACAGGCGCAAAATGACAGGGTTTGGCCCGGGAATCGGGCTGCTGTGTTGCATGTGCACGGACTCATGCACACGCACACCCACACAAACAAAGCCACACACCTTTATACACACACAGTCACACAGACACAGACACACACACACACCGGCATTTAGATACACACACACTGGCATGGAAAAGCAGGTACAGGCATGAGGGGGCAATTTGATCCAAACACAAATCAATGTCTGTGCGTCTCCATTTTCGAGCCACACACAGTGCCAATCAGCTGGGAGACGGAGCATTCTCAGACAGGGACAAAACAAAGTCATCTGAGTCTGCAAGAGGCTGTCCCAGCCTGGTTATGACAGTCAGCGTAGTGGCTAATACACAGATTAACCTGGGGAGACCTTTGCCCAGCCTCTACTGCCAGGGGAAGATGCAGCACTTTCTGTCCATTTGTACATTTTAGTTTTAGAACTGAGGATTCGTGGCTCCGAATAGGCAAGATAGAATCTGTTTTCTGTCATCAGCAGTAATTTTTTTATATCTTTGTTACATAATACAACATCCACATCCCTTTTTTTATGGAAACACAAGAGTTGGCAGAGGACTATTTTACCCCGAGAGACATTTTCCAAACACTTGCCTTGAAATTCTGCTACATACACCTGCCAAACTTGCTGCGATACATCACATAACACAGCCAGAGGCTATGAATCCAATAGTAGTGATGGTCAAGGGTCAAGGGATAATAGTAAGAGAAGTTTATATCCAGGACATCCCCACCTAGATATGCTAACCCCACTTAATCCCCACACCTACTCTGCATGTATCAGCATGCACTACCACTGCAGTAAGACTGAACATGAAAACCATAACTCATCATCTATGTACTTTCACTGAGATGATTCATGTCTGCTTGAATCCGTCAGAAATAGAACGGCTAGCAGAGCTGGAAGTCATTTCTCATGAGCTGAGGCAGAGCAGTGCACACTGTGTAACATTTAATGTCAAACAATGTGTTTAAAGAAGAAGAGCAAAGGTAACTGGAGCAATCTTTAGAGGATAGAGATGATGTGAAAGCATGAGAGAAGAATATTAAAAGACAAGTGGCGAGCAAGTAAAATGAGTGAGTGAAGATGTTAGTGTTCTTTTTATATGTCCAAAAGGATGCACAAAGTCTCAGGAGTGCAGGTTTAAAAAAATAAAATAATAAAAAATAAAAAAAAGGAAGAAGAAGAGGATCAAGGACTCACACACTATGAGGGAAAACAAATCCAAAAAGAGGCTAACTGGTGCAAAAATAAACAACTTTTTAACCAACTGATACTGGTCTCTTGGCTGCAACATTTTCTATTTGAACTCTTTGTTTTTTGCACTTTTTCCCCACCTTATCACCACATAATTTTTTTTTGGCCTCAGTTTTTTTTTCCGTAATAACGTGTGGGCTCTTTTTGATCTTTTTTGTATAAGTAAAATGATACAGAAAAACAAGAGGGAGAAGAAGGAGATAATGAGAGGTGGACATGGATAGAAAGAACAAGAAGAGGAGGAACAAGAGGCGGGAGGACAGGGCAGGGAAGAGGATTTGGACGAGGAGCAGGTGAGGGGAGAGGAGTAAGAAAAAGAGAAAGAGTGGAGGAGGAAGTGGAGGAGAGATGGGTGAAGTGCGGCAGGATGACAGTGACAGATGAGAGCCAGAGCTGACAGAGCGCTCAGTGACGGCAGTTTATCAGCAGCTGGTCCGTAGGGTCACTTCAGCTCCCGGACTCCCTCTCTCATCTGTCTCCATCTCTCCCCCTCCCTCGTCCCCTGACCCCTCCCTCTCCC
>OMKZ01036937.1:6393-24287 GCA_900302535.1 Neoniphon sammara | reverse complement strand
TCCCTTGTTCCCCGACCCCTCCCTCCCTTTCCCTCTGTCTTTCCCCTCTGTCCCACTCATCCATACAGTGACAGTTCTGACACACAACCCAGATGTGCTGGCAACAACCATTCTCCTCTCATCTCTCTCACATACACACTGAAATATGTGCACGCTCTACACACACACACACCAATTAAAGTGCAGAAACACCACTAACAATCTAACAATAGTTGTAAATAACTTAAAAGATGAATGTACCAAAGATTTTATTGCTTTGGCTTTAACATATTTAAAATGTCAGCCTCCTTGTGCAGGCCCAGTGCATTTACACTGACATCCCTGTCTGAATAAATGTTTCATTCCAGGATAAAATACACCCTTGGTGTGGGGAAGAGGAGAAAGCCAGGCGAGGCCAGGCTCCCATTGCACGGGTACGACACCTTAATTGCATCAATGATTATCCCTCCACATTACGCTTCCCCTGCTCATATTTATAGTTGTGTCCAATTTTCATTATGCTCTTCATTACAGAGTATAAATAATCCGCATAAATGTGCCTGCATACCACGATACTCCCCATAACATTGCCAAGTGATATCCATCTTGTCCCCAGTGATCCGACATTACCTGGCTGAATTATGTCTATTAGCTGCACGTGGCTCCTCCCACTCCATCAGGCCAGCAGTCCACAGACGACAGCATTAACTTTTAAGGCTTTATAGCATCTTCTTTACCCAACACATACCATTAATCTGCTTAATGGCCACCATGACCCCTTTCATCCTGTTTCATAAAATAAAAATATGAATAAAGCCCATTACAGCCTCTATTGTGGAGAGCCTCAGTGATAAATCAGAGAGGTTCTATTAGAAGGATTGCCTGTGTGACAAGTCAGGTTGGCCACACTACATCATCTTCGCTGTTTGCTTTATTAAAGGTCTTTTTTTTTAACCTCTGTTTTAATGCTTAAGTGTCCAAAGACGATGTTTGTGCTCCACGGTACAATGATGGGGAGAGAGAGAGACAGACATAGAGAGAAGGAGCAGGTGGAGGATGACATGATGAATAAGGGAAAGAGAAGAGGAAGAACTGTTTAATTTTCCTTTCAACCGGTTTCCTTGAAAAATTTCTTTGCTACCTCTCTGAACCCAGTAATGAAGCCCCAGCTAAATCACCGGAGAACCATCGAATAAGATCCAGCTGAAATGGAAGCCCTCATTCCCTTATGCAAAAGCATAAATGCCAAGCTCTATCACCGATGCTCACATCTAGTTAGATGCGCAGTTTGAATGAAGGCCACGATGCAGAATCTGCATTCAAAGCCATTCTCTTCCACAGACAGCCATCTACTGGGTCGGGGCAAAGGGCACTCACATAGTGTACAGAGTATATGTGTGGTGGAAATAGTGTGTGGTTGAGGAGTTGGGGTCTAGATACTGTTGAATTATGGAGTAGTACCTGGGAAGAATTATTAGCATTCTTGGAGGGTTTCAAAAAACTTCTGATTCCTCTGTTTTCACATTTCTCCATTTCCCCCCTCCTTCGATGCCTTGAAATTCCTCTTTGTGGTGACTCAGAGGGGAGCCTTCTGCTTTCCCTTCAAAGAGCCATCTTCTTCTTCTTCTTCTTTTTTTTTCCTTGCATGAACGCTGGGCAGAAGTACACTTCCATTAATGGGTAGCAACCCTTGTGATTGAGAATCACATATAGTTTGTGCAGTACAAACTAGCTCTTGCTGGGACACAGCCATGATGAATAGAATCATGGTTAACAAAAAGCTATCACTGGCAGTGGTATAAAGGCCTTTGAGCAAATTCTCAATTTGAGAATCTAACACTGCCCTTGAATTGTTTAGACACAACTGGGACTGGTGAAGGAATTAATTTCAGATATTACCAAACAGCAGGGTACACAGCTCCCCAGGCGCTGCAGACAAAATCTTTCATCCCTGTGAAAAAAAAATTGAATGGGGATTTAAGGAGAACACAGATAATTCAATCTTTATCTGCGGCAAGCCACAATGAAATGTTAAGTTTTCACGGGATCCTCTGACCTCAAAGGAGAACTCTGGAATGAAAGGACAACACATCTGAAGCATCTCCCTCCTGCTCTCTAGCAAAAGCGTGAGCGTAAAACCCTCTCTCACACACATACACACACACACTCATACACACACTCTCTCTCTCTCTGACAGACATGCAAGCATACACAACATAAAAGGTTCTCATCAACACATCAAAGCTGCTGAAGCTCCTGTTCAACATGGTAAATGCAAACCCACTAGGAGGTAACAAGGCGATGTACAGCTGCACTCCACAGCTCCACTATCGTATATCGCACTGACAGCTCCCACAGATAACAGTCACAGACACACAGATAACCCTCAGGTGACAGGTATAAGCGCATACACACGCACATACAAAGACATGTTTGGCATACTGCTCTGTAACTCAAAACAACAAACCCACCTCCACCCCACCCATACAATGTATGAGACAAAGCTTTTAAGGAAGAGATAGGGAGGAGAAGGAAGAAATGGGATGAACAACGGCTAAGTAACATCATAGACGGTTTAGAAGCAAGACAACCCGACTCCCAACTATTTCCTATATTGTGTCACATGGGTTCAACTCTGCTGCCCCCTCACTTTAAGAGACAAGCGGCAGGTCCTGAGTCTATAGATCACCAAAGTGGTCAGGGATTCCAGGGAACATCTGGTTCCTTTGTTTGTTTGGCTATAGTGAAAATAAATAGGGTATCTGGCTCCTGTTCGCCAAAATTTTTTGACTCAATCTATTTTTAAATGTATATATGCTGTCAAACTAGCATGAGATACGCATCCCAAGACATCAACTTCAATTTTAATTACTGTAATGCTAAGCTAGCTAATGCTAGCGGCTTGTTTTACTGTAGCTTAAAACTTGTTCCAAACAAATAAACACATCCACGCTTAATCCAAAGATATTAAGTGTAGCAGTCAGCATTGGCTTTGGACCCAGTGTGAAGCAGTAGTTTTGTACCCCAATGCATTTTCCCATTCAGGCGATGGAACCAAAAGCTTTAAATCACCTCAGTGGTCCATTCACATCAAGAAGAGGGTGTACCTGAGTACAGTTTATGCCTGAATTTTTACGTCCCACAGTCACTAAAGTAAACATTGGACCTGTTTCTCCCAAACCACAGATCTTCCCAACATTCTGACACAAAACTTTTCAAACTAACAAACCAGAAGAAAAGCGAGTGCTCTGTTCCAGCTAACCACTATCTGTTGGGGCTCCCTCCTGCAGAGACATTGCTAGTTAGAAAAAAGTTGACTGTGCCTACACCAATGGTAATGCACCTTCTTCCTTTTTTTTTTGAGTATCTTTGGTAACATCAACCTGAGTAGCAAGTGTTGTTGCATAGCACTAGAAAATTAGGTATTCCTCCAGTTAGCCACTAGTGTAACACTAACGTTATCAACGTACATCTAATCCACTACTTTTGAGGGCAGCAACACTGAGTCAATATGCAATTTGAGGCAGGTTGGCAGAGAACATTGGATTGATTGATTCTGACCTTTTCCTTGACAGTACCTGCTGTACACATTCTCCTCAAAATAATGAAAAGTGTTGAAATCCCTCTATCTTTAGCCTTGGCCTCTTTCTTCCCCCAAATAAGCGCCTGTTGTTAATCCCACTCATATGTCTGGCTATAGGTCCGCTCCCTCTACTTTATCTCTGGGAGCAAGGGAGACAGACTCAGGGGGGTGATACCAGCTGTATTGATTTGTGCAAACACACACAGAAACACACAGATTATCACACTTGCATGCATGTGCACGCACACACACAAACGCACACATTTTGTCTCTACAACACAGCCACATACACATTTTCTGAAAGCACGTGGCTGTCTAGAGTAAAGATTGGTGCCCATCGATTGGCCAAGTCACCCTTTTCTCCAAGTGCTTTGCCATAATCTTAAAGATCCAACCCCATCTAACCCCAGCCACATTTACATATTAATTTATATATATAAAAAGCCCCCTCATTCTTACAATTTCTTCCTCTACTGCGGTAAGTATATTGTGCCCCATCCCCCTCACACACACACACACACACACATTCTTATAGACACACACAGGAGCTCACCGGCAATATTCTGCTAAACAAGACTGATTTACCCAGCTACCACTATTTATAAGATGGATACAACTGTGGAATGGATTCAGAGCTGTCAACAAGACAATGACTGTATCAAGTCATCCTAAGCCATGGTGAATCAACACCATCTATCTGTGAGAAATGTATGAGATCAAGCACATTTCAAACTGATATTACCTGTGAAGGGTAATAATGCCCAGTTGGGAAGGTTACAACACAAAGGGAAACGACATCCTTCTTCACTCAGATCTGGTGGGAAAAAAAATAATCAAAAAACAATCCCTTCAGAGAGGCAGCGAGGCGCTCTCATATCAATCCATCAAGCTAAGAGTCCCTCGCACAAACTAGAAAAATGCCAATTCCAAATGCAATTCTCTCGTCTCGGCCTGAGTTCAACTTAAAAAGGACGGTCACATGAGGGTTTAAATAGAAATCTATTTTCTGGCCTGAAAATCAAACTAGCCACCGTCCCGTCCTGCCTCACCTCTCTCTGGGGGACTTGTCACATTTAGAACATGTAGTCATTTTCTCAGCTGTCAAAGCAAGCTCTCACCCAGTTTTGTCCCCCAACTCAACCTGTCAGCTTCTAATTCTAATCTGCTCAAATGTGTGTCTGTGTGTGTGTATGTGCTCATGCTCGCACCGCCTCCAATGTTTATCCTATATGAAAAAAAAAAGAAAAAAAAATCAATATGGAATTACAAGGAGATTTTTAAAATGTATTTCACCCCTTTCACTCTATGCACCATTAATGTGTGTGAGAGCGTGTGTATGTTCTGCAATGATCTGGATATGGGTGGCATAGCACAAAGTAGGTCATGACAGAGGTTAGTACCGCATTAGCGACTGTCACTGCTGGGACAGGAGAGTGCAGACACCAGGGCACCCCTCTCTCGCTCTCCCCCGCACGCACACATAGACAGGGAAACACACACTTTCTCAAACTATGGGGCCATTCTGTCATGGATCTGAGCCAGCAGGCCGTGACACACATGGAGGGCAATGTCTGGAACAGGCGGACGTGTCCAGTCTGTCTGGGCTTTAACACTCATTCTCTGTAAGAATTGTACTGCATTTGTGTGTGTGTGTGTGTGTGCACTGACGCGCATGAGAAAATGTTTGTGTATGACAGGGTGTCTGCGTGCATGGGAGCTGGACCTGCCAGAATCTAAAGCATTTGCCCTTGCCACATATTAAATGAAAAGAAAGAAAAAAAAAAAGTTTCTAACTTTTTTGACACTTTTCAGATACTTTTTCTGTTCCCTTTCTGTCTGGACTGATTTTAATGGCGGACATTTTCAAATACCATGCAAAGCAAATTAGCTTAATCTAAGGCACATATGATTCTTCATGGGGCCTTTGTATCTGTATATCACTCCGGTTTTCAAAGTCGACTTATGGATATCTGTCTCATTACTTCTGCCTTCCTCCAGTTCAAACACGCACATAAAAACATAATGATCCAAGCTGTTTCTGTTGTCTACTGCATCAGTCAACGATTTTTTGATGTTCCAAGTCTCTTCAGTTTTCATCCTCAGAAAGTCAGGGATAATTACGGGAGTAAAAAGGCTCACTATCAGAGCAGATTAACGACATCTCAGCAGGCTGAACTCCTCACTCCCTTTTATCTCCTCAAATGCAGTAGAAGAGAAGACAAGTTACGCAACCCCCACCTTAGGGACCCAGCCGACTTTCCAACCAACTTCTGTCTGTCTCTGCATGTCTAGGGTGTCTGCGAGTCCTCTGCTATTTGATGTGTGTTTGATGCAGCCATACGACTGGGGTGAGAAGGATGTGCCTGTTGTTCACAGCTCTTGCTGCTTTGCTCTGTTCCCTCGAGGAGCCACTTTCAAAGCCTGGCAAAGTTGGACCTTTCCCGGTTCTACATTTAACACCCTCACAAATCGCAGTGCCAAGGTGTTGGGTACAGCTTTCTTCCCACCTTTTTCTTTTATCATTCCCTCCAAAGGCTGCTTTCATTAGCTGGGTTTGCAAGAGACCTGCCCTCCTTCCACTGTCATTTAGCTAAAACTTCTTCTTTGAAGGAGCTGAACATCTGCGTCAGATGATTCATGCGTTGCCCAACAGCTATCTTGATACCTCACATATGGTGCCTCTTCCAATGGGATGCTCTTTGTCTTATTTTGAATTAAAGGGATATTTGATCATGTAAGTTCTAATATTGATGAAAGAAAGTACATTATGCATCAAAAATAATAAAATGTACACGATTTTTATTGTCTGCTCATCAGAAAAAGATCCCCCTTGTTGAAAATAAGTGAACATTCATTTCAGGATCAGGTTAATTAGTCCCTTAGCACCGCCTGGTAGGGACTGTGGACCAAACGTTGCCTGGGTTTGATTCATGTGCAGTACATGATAGTTCACAGAGCATCTTAGTAGGCCTTCTGGCTTGTTTTTGTATCACATTATTACTCTGGTCCAATATGGCATGCAGTTGGGCCAGTGATGGAATCAGGAACAGCCAAAAAAAAAAAAAAAAAAAAAAAAAGGAAGTCAGCATATTCCAAATCTGTCACTGGAAACATGACTTTTAGTTGTGGTGTTTTTTTAAGATAATATTCCCTTTGAAGTCAGTGATCTATAGATCAAGTACCAAAATACAATGCACAGGTGATGCTGATTTAGAACTAACTGTTGTATTAACCTCAATACAATTGGTTTTAAACACAAATCTTGTGTTTTACTTATTAAAACCAACTTGGATTTAATATCAGGTTTGATTCTTTTTTTATTTTTTCAAGGTGACCATACACCCAACACATAAAAATACTTAAAAATCAATAAATTTTAGTGTGGAGAGTTAAAGGGGAATGCAACTCATTTTCAGAATTCACATTGGTTATTTCTGTGCCCCAGGACAGTTAAGTCAGTACTTGTTAACATACACTACTCTTCCCTAAAGTTAGAAACTGGTGAATCACACCTTAAATTTGTGATAGCGCTGCTCCATAGACAATGAATGGAACACCGACTTTATTGACTGGTAACATTTTTGGGAAGTTCTTGCAACCAAATCAGCTTTAAATTATTGTCCATACCTGTTGACGTATTAATACTAGAATATAAATTTCTTTGTGGTGTGACAAATCAGCGTGACATCTTACAAATCCACAGTTAGTGTTCCATTCATTGTCTATGGGGAATTTTCAGACTTTACATCCCAGTGCTTTCACAAATCCAAAGGTTCTCTGTCTGATTTCAAGCTTTAGGAAAGAGAGGTGCAAATGTTCACAAACATTGCCTAAATTGTCCAGTGGGTACAGTTATGTCTTTGTTTTGTTCTGTCTCACTTTCTTATGATCAATGATAATGTCCTCTTGTTCTTTCATTTTTATAACAGCAGCATCCTTTTAATTTACTCAGGTGTACAGGACATTACAGAAAAACAGAGCTGTGCTCATGGAGCACTACCCAGTATAAATTACACCTATTGAAAGTGAAATTAAACAACAAAGGCAGAGGGGTGATACTACAGAGCAGTGTCGCTTCCTCAGAGCCAGAAAATTGAGTCATCAATTTAGACAAAAATATACTGTATGTCATATCTCTCCAGAGTTTGGGCCGCCACTGGAAGCCCATGAAGATTACCAAGAACAGGTGCTGCACATTTTTATGAGACTGCTCAGAACTATTGCTATAAATGGAGATTTTGATTTATTTCTGAAGTAAGGATTGAATAACCCTTTCTCCCATGGTGACCAAACATTAATTTTTTGGATAGATTATAATAACACAAACTTGCTTGCATATTATGCCATCTCTGTTAGAATTTAGATGCAATTCCATTGGCCTCTTGATTTAGAACCAGATTTTGGTGTATCGCTCGCATATACTCTCTTCCCACTGGTTAAACTACAGTCCTATGTAGCTATAATTTTTTAAGTAGGAGACTGGATCAGGTTAAAACAATCTCTAAGAAAATGTATCTTGTCTCTCAAACTGTGCAATGTAATACATACATCACGTGCAAAACCTAATAATTTCATTCACAACAATTATCAGCCTACACACAGCTATATTTCTAACCCTCCACTAGTGGTCACTAACATCCCTTGATGTCATCTAATGCTGTGTGATCACCGGGCAGCATATGGTGTTTGTCTATAAGCTTGTGAACTGTGCCAGTCAGGCCACCACACAGCAGGGATGATGTGGGATGTCACTTAGGGTGACTACCTCTTCAACTCTGTCCCAACTCTGCTGCTGGGCCCAGTGCTCTCCTGCCGGCCACACACAGTAATGCCTTGCTGCCACTCAGAGCAGATCAACATACTTACAGATCAGGGTGTTAATGAGAGTACCTTAGTGTTTTCCGCTGAGGCTGACAAAGGCCAGGTGGAGAGTGGGGGTGGGGGTTATAAAGGAGAAAGATAGCCAAGTAGAGATGTTCTCAGCACCTGTATAACTCTATAGGCTTTTTCATCTGTAACTGCCAGCTGCTCTGCTGCACTGAGGTCTCAAACACAGGTAAGCATGTCTCTCTGCTCTCTCTACAAATTTCAACTTTTAAAACTGAAGCAACTACGTAAAGAGTAAATAGTAGCATTCGCAGGATCTGTAACTGAGCTAATCTACTGTGCCAAGGATAGCCTGGCATACCGCCAAGAGGGATGGAGAAGTGGCAGGCCAGATAGAATGCTCTGCCAATGTTGTAATGCCTGGCACAGGTGCATTGTTAAAGACACTGTTAAAGTGATTCATTTTCCATCCAATACTCTCCAGTGCACTTTAAGATGTCCACAAATGCTCTATTTAGTTTATAAACTACTGCTAAACATGTCTCACCTTGAAACAAGAGCTGAACTTCAAATTCAAAGAGAAAATCCACTCCAAATGGGAATAAAACATGTATATATTCTCTTGTTTTAAATCCTGTGATCTTAGACTGTCTCAATCTTAAGGATGTCATTGAGACACAGACACTGTTGCTGCTCCACCATCAGCAAGCAGGGAACTCACCTTGACAACACCATGTCAGTATCCAGGATGAGGATTTTAGTGAGCCATAGGCACCCTTTCAAGCTCATATTGGATGGTGCCTCAGTGGGGAGAAAAGAAAATCACTGGGAGTTGAAAGTTTAAAGAACAAATAGAACAACTATTTTCAGTTTTTAGCTATTTTTTATTGGAACAGTCCAATGGTGACATCAATCATTAGAACCTGTATATTTGGCTTGTAGAATGCTGTTCGTGTTCACAATTACCTGTAGCATCCAAAATCCAAGGAATAACATAAGATACTGATTTAGGGTGGATTTTCACTTTGCCATTTTATACTTAAGAAAGACTGCAGAAAAATGGCGCCAATGAGATGCCATTTTGAACTCGTCACAGTTAATCTTTCACTTTTATTTGTTTAGGCTGACTGGGATGTAAGCCAAAAGAGATTCAAGTCAGATATCGTTACTTTACTTTTCTACAGACCTTATTTCACAGAGGCTTTTCATCCTGGGCTTTGATTTTCAACGAAAGACTGAATTATTTAGCCTTTTGCTCACATTGCAAAGGCCTTATTTGTAGCTGCACTATAGCTGTATGTCTCATCATTGTCTGTGCCATTATACTCCCAAGAACTTAAGCTATATGACGATTCTTGGGCGCCTGTATTTATTTATGTATTTAATTGCTTTTTGCAAATAAATATAAAAACTTATTAAGGAAACTGAATATGTAATGCTCAGGTGTCAGTGACAAGGCGCCATCTCAACTGAACATAAAAACCAGCATCTACCACTCTCATCAATACGGTTTCTAGGCAGGCAAGGTTTTCAATAGCTGCATCTATTTCCATTGCTTTGTCACAGCTAATCTTTCAGTCATGACAACTGTATCAGATATGTATTGGTTTATACTTGTAATTTGCTTTGTGTGCTCTAAGAGGTTTCTTTCCTATGGCCATGGTACCATGGGCTGTGTCTATGCTGTTACTGCTGGTGTGCTCTCCAGCAGTGGCCTCTGTCCCCACCCAGCACCTCTGTGGCTCCCACCTGGTGGATGCGCTGTACTTTGTATGTGGGGATCGGGGCTTTTTCTACAATCCAAATCGAGCCCACAAGAGGGATCTGCAACCCCTGCTTGGTAAGACTACATTAACACTGCAGCAGGGTAGCAATAGACAGAAGGCAGAGTTTAACAAACTTCTGCTGTAAAATAAGTTCTAATTACCCCCTTGAAAAGTGGAAGTTCAGAAAGGAACAGCATGACATTGCCCCAAGACCCCAGCCTGGCTTTGTGTCTGTGGAGTCTCCAGCCAGCGTTCAAAGATCAGGCTCAGCCTAATGAGAATGCCAATTTGGATGTTAGCTGGAGGAAAAATGTTTGGGGACAACATGCTGAAAAGTTTACTGAACCTAAAATCTATGCATTTGTCCAACCCATCATTAGTGTGCAAAGCTTCTCTCTGGGCGCCTTTGAAGTCCATGGCGTGGCTGTTCTTTTGGTCTCTTATTGAGACTGTTTCCAACATCTACTGTGTGACCAATCCGATTGTACAAATCTTGTGAAATCCCCAAATTCCTCATTATATTCTCCCCAAAACCGCATTATTTGGATCTTATGCTTGAGTTAAAACCACCTCAAAGATTCTATTGATGTTTTGAAGTTAACTTTGGAGGTGTAAGCTATGATATGTCTCTGTTGGAGTTCTCTCATATCCCCCTTGAAGCAGAGACTTTAACAAGACAAAATGGATTGGAGAGATCAGATTACCTAGCCATTAAGTCTCCATTAAACTGTGAACAGTCTAAATGGTAGTTTGAGGGACTGGAGGTGTGTATTGCAGCTGACTTACACAGGGCTATGGAAACTTTCTCCACTTCAAAGGGTTCCTGTCTAAAAGGGCCAGACAGGAGAAGCGGCTGTGGAAGGCTCTGTCTGGCCATGATGAGCCCAAGGTGAAGAGAGGCATCGTGGAGCAGTGCTGCCATAAGCCTTGCACCATTTACCACCTGGAGGGCTACTGCGACTGACTAACAACTCCACAGCTAGCACCACTCATAGCCTGTAAAAAGGTCCTGTAGTCAATCTCTGACCCAATACTTGCTGGCTATGTCTTATCTAATTCTCACTAAGACGAAATAAAGCTGCTTGACGCATAACCCATGACTGTCTGAGAAGATGTGAATTTGTGTTCTTTGTAACTGGAATATAGTGAAGATCTAACATGATTTGTAAATGGCCTTCATTGTTTGCCGACCTCTGGCTGCAGTCCTACAGTGCTCTCTACTGGCTGTGGACCGAAATGGCCCAGACACCAGATGAGAGAAAAGATCCAAGAAAAAATGTCCTGTGCTCAAAATGTACATACCCAGTGGAAAGAATCATTACTAGAGATACAAATTCACCAAATGAATAAATTACAGTAACTTTAGTTTAAGAAGAGTATCCAAATTTGCATTTATTTACAAATAGCAAATGCACATTAAAAAGGTTAAAATGGGAATAGAGGATATTACTTCCACCCCACACCAAAAACAAAAACAGCAAACCTGCTACCCTGTCAATACTATAAATACTAAAATAACTCTCACATTTCCACACTATGCTGTTGTTTTCTGCCTTGTGCGCATTCAAGATCTTCGGCCATCTTATATTTGCTCATTATTTTTGCACATGCTGTTCCTGTATAAACATTCTGTTCCCTACAATTCTTTTTCTATTCCAAACAGATTTCCACTATTATACACAGAAAACAGACTGCGTGCAACAGACACTTTGATGACACTAAAGGACTTAGAATATAAGCATCAAGAATTAGTTTTAGTTCACATTTTCATTTAAAGTATTGTGAAATAAAAATAATAATAATAAATGTGAACTTAAGAGTAAAACACACCAAGTAAGAGGCAGAGTTGTTGCTTATATGGGTTGATAATTATTCAAAAGGACACCAAACCTTAGAAATGACATTTGTCAGTATAGCAAAGATTAGCTGTCAGTTCTTGTCCAGTTGAACAGCATCGCTACACATGATTTCCTGAAAAACAAATAAACAAACATACTATTAGGTTTCCACACAATTAAAGTTGAATTTCTGTGATTTGTAAAAATTCGCCTATCTTACACAGTCTCTGTGCAGGGTCAGTGTGATTCAGTGAGTGGTCAGTCTACTACTCACCTTTTCTGCGGGCTGCAGTAGTCTCTGGCTGCCTATTCTCTTTGCTGTCATGTTGGAAAGCTTTGCTGGGATCAAACTTGCGGCGGGAAGCTCCGGGGAGCTTCGACTTCAGCTCCTCCATTTCATTCTTCTGTCGGCTCAACTGGGAACGGAGCTTAGACAGCTCCTATACACACATATGCACACACAGTGAGGAAATTGAAGGAAAGAAACTAAAAGTTATTAAGTAATTCAAATATCTAAAGCTTGATAAAACATCTGTTTCACTTTCCTTCAAGAATACAAGCCTACTGTCTAGCATATAGTTTGGAAAACAGACACCACTGCTCTCGTGTTTCACCTGTTTAAGGGTAATGTTCTCATCTTTCAGCTTCACTACATGTTTGATCTTCTGCTTCTGGTTCTGGTGGCCCAGCAGACGAGCGTAAGCATCTGCCAGCCTGTTCAACTCCTCCTGGTTTGCCCCATTCTCATTGAGCAGTGCTTCTCGCTCTGCCGCAAACCCATTGAGCTGTTCCTGTAGGAACACATCATGTACATATGATGGGAGAGAACTCAGAGGAACTGGTGAATACACACACTAGTGCAAAATCTTAAGGTGTTTCAACTAAATATGAATTCAGGCTATTCTGAGATTTCACACTATCCTTAAGCGTGATGGAAATGACTGACCTGGAAGGGCTTTACTTTAGCAAAAAGCTCCTCAAACTGTTTCTTCCAATGTTCTGTCTCTGAACTTGGAGAGCTGAGGACAAAGCAGGACAGAAGTGTATTTACTTATTCGTCATTCTATAAGGAAAAACTGGCAAACAAAACAAAACGTGGAACCCCCTGCTATAAAATCACTGGGAAAATATAAATAAAAAAGCTCAACTTATGACCTTACTGCTCACCTCTTTTCCAGTGCTTCAGCAAGTTGTGTATGGAGTTGGCGTCTCTGCTCCTCCATCTCCCACTGCAGGGTAACCTTCTCCTGAGCCAACACCTTCACTTGCTCCTGCAGAGCCTGCCTGTCCTCCTCTATGAGCTCTACTTGTGTCCTGAGATTCAGACCCTCTTGGTCAGTTTCGTCCAGGTGAGACTGAAGCCGTTGTCTGTCCTGCTGTGCCGTCTTAAGTTGATTCTGAAGAGCTAGCCTGTCTTGATCTATGAGTTCTACTTGAGAATGAAGGCTCTTCCTTTCCTCGTCTACTTTCTCTAGCTGAGTCTGTAGTCTGAGCACCTCTGACTTTCCTTGCTGAGAGTCCTTCCTCTCAACCTCCATCACTCCCCTTGCTTCCTGGAGGGCTGTCTGAATCTTAATTTTCTCTTCTCTTTCTTGCTGCAGTTGTTCCAGTGCCTCTTCTTTTTCCTGCCTGGCCTTCTCTACTAGTTGCTGGGCTTCTTCTTTCCCATGTTGCAGCTGAATAACGATCTGACCTCTCTGTTCCTCTAGTTGTCCAAGTGCTTCTTCTTTCTCCCTGGCATGGAGCTGTATCTCCTGCTGCAGCTGACTGATCAGGGCTGCATGGCTCGCCTCGATGGCCTTTATCTCCTCGTCTTTTTGTGTGAGGCGAGTCTGTACTTCCAACAGCATCCTAAAGAGCCAAGAAGAGAAAAATGAAAAATTAAAGGTGGAAAGGTGACACTTGTTCTGGTCCGAAATACTCAATGTGAATGTGAAGCATACCGTGCATATTCCTCCCTTGGTTTCTCTTCAGCCTGCTGCATGAGTAGTCTCTCCTGGTGTCCCTCCAACTCCTCCCTCATTCTCTTCATCTCCTCCTCTTTCTGCTGAATTACTCTGCCCATCTCCTCCTCCATCCAGTGGGTCACTCTCTCCACCTCCGCCTCCAGTTTTTTGCCTCTCTCTTCTGCACCCTCCAGAGACTGTTTGGTACTAAAAGGGAAGACACCAATCTTTGAGGCATACACATTCACAAAAAGAAAGCATATAAATGACACTGACACTTCTTTCATCAAGAAATACTGCTGCTTGAGCGCTCACCTTTCCAGCTCTGTGACAATGTCTCCTATCTTGCTCAGAGAGTTTACATGTTCCTCTTGGAGTTTCCTCATGTATGCCATGTGGTTTTCTTCCAATGCTGCTGTGTTACTGCACTTGCTACAACACCAGCCATACAGTTTTACTGCTATTAAAAGTGGTTCTCCTGACTGCCTTGACAAGTAATCTCTCCTATCTATAGAACTTCAACACCAATATCCATATCATTAATTTATCACTCTGAATCTAGCTCAAGGTGTTGTTTTGCATCATTTTTTTTTTACCATTTCTGCGGTGATTTGTCAGTGACATGGGCTTTTATTTCTGCAAACTACTTTAAACCTTCACTACAGAGCTTTCCACCTCTGTGTGATTTGTCTCCCTCTTCTGGTAGTGAATTAAATACTGCTTGAAAAGTACAGTACACTTCTATTCGCATGGGGAATCGTCCCTAAATATTCACATGTAAAGAAAAACAGGAGTAGCAAAAAAAAAAAAAAAAAAGTCAGAGTTTGAGGATCATGGAATCGTCAGATGAGGTAATTAGCCATGCGATTATTTTAATTATACAATTCTTGTAGGAATTTTGAAGTGTGATTTCCATAAAACATGTCACTAAGTGTCAGCTGTGCACCAGCACAGGAATGCTGCCACAGACACCAGCTTTCCAATCTCCTCAATAATGCATAATACAGTTTTATCAGCTGGTGATAGGCTTAATCCTCATTGTGAGAACTTGTCCAGCATTAGACTGAACACAACAAATGCTTACTTTAGGGCTGTTAAATTATTCTATTAGTTTAGATTAATTCATTATAAAAAAATTACATGTTAAAAACAATGCAAATGAGCGCATATAATTTAATGACCCTGTGTGTGTCACACAGTTCCAACTGGTCAGTGCATTAGTTGCGTATGTGCAGCCGCAGCATGATGGAAGCGGATAACAAAACTCTGCTTGGCTCTCTGCAGGGATTTTTTTTTTTCAACAAATATTACCCAGATGGAACCGTTGATGAGAACATAGTCATATGCATGGCCAAATCCCAGCTGTTGCTACAGGCAACGCACCATAGCCTCACCACACCACACTCACAGAATGAGTAAGTCAAACCCTAATCTTAAGCGATAAGCCTATTTTAAATAATTTAAAAAACTGTTATGGCCACATTTTAGGCTAAGTGATAGGCTTATGTAAAAAAGATGTATTTTGAAAAAATGTCTGATTTGGAAATAAAACAATTTATTGATTTCTAATGCCACCTTTTGATATTTCTATTTAATGCTTTACTCATGTGCCACAATAATGTAATGTTGTTGAGTTGAAATATCCTCATTTGGGAGCTTTTCCAGGCAAATACTGATATTGAGACTGTCAGCTAAGCATGTCATTAATTAGACTGACAACTGTAGTTTATTAATATGTAACAGTTCCATACTAAAGCTTTCAGTGTTCCCCCCATGTTCATGTGGGTTTCCTCTCAGGTTTCCTCCTACATTCCAAAGACATGCAAGTCAGGTAAATTGGAGACTCAAAATTGCCCACGGGTACCAATGTGAGAGCAAGTAATTGCCTGCCTATCTGTGGTTTCCCTGTGATGGACTGGCGACCTTTCCAGAGTATTTCCCTGCCTTACGCCAACTGTACGCTGGGAGAGGCTCCAGCTGCCTATGACCCTGAACAGGATTAAGTGGGTAATTACAAGGTATGAATGAGTGTTGCATGGAAAGAGCAGTGAGTGAGACTCTTTCATCTCAGTACTTTTATGGTTCATTTTGACACATCCGCATTCAGAAGGTTTGGATGTGTCTGGAGTTTTCCTTTTATTCGCTGTCGCTTCCTGTCAGCGCTCCTTTTCAGTGTTTTTTTTTTTTTGGCCTTTTGTTCCTCACCTGTCTAACAATCCCCTGGTATCCTGCAGTTGTCTCTCCAGCTCTTTGTTTTCTGCTTGCAGCCTCTGGAGGGCCTCCTGGCTCTTCTCCACCACCTCTTGCCTGTGCTGCTCCTGCTCCTCCATGACAGAGAGCTCTCCCAGCAACTCCTCTATCTCATCCTTTAGCTGCCTCAGCCGCTCCTCAGACTCCTCCCTCTCCTGTTTCAGCAACACAGTCAGGGAGTCTACAAGCGCCTGCAGAAATAGGAAGAGATCATGACTGTGTATTTGGATTAAATAGAGCTGCAGCTTAGATGTCTGGCATTGCAATGAATCTTGGTGGGCTTGAAATGAGTGCACTATGTATGACAAAACCCTGTTTGTGTAACCTTTTCCTTCTCCAGTTCCTCAGTAAGAGTAGCATGTTCTTGCTGGAGCTGTATCTGTTTCTTTTTCTCATCTCTCTCAACTTCCTTTAGGGAGTTCAGCTCTGCTTTCAATTCCTGCACTCTCCTCAACCCCTCCTCTTGAGTTTTGCCTAAAAGCAAAGAGGAAACATAAACACACTAACTACAAAAAACTTTTTCAATTCAAGTGATATATATACACTTGACAAACAGGATTCATAGCTGGACATACTTCTCTCTTCCTCAAAGGACTGACATCTCTCTGCAAGGTGTGCCACTTTCTCTTCCAGCTCCTGCTCAGTCCTGCTCAGCACCTCCCTGAGCCGGGCCAGCTCTTCCTCCTGTTGACACACTGTGGCCTGAGAGTCCTGAACTTCTTGGTTGGCCAATTTTACTTGTGCCTCTATCTCGCTCAGTGCCTTTTGTGAAGACTTCAGCTCCAGCTCCATATTTTCAAGCCTCTTCTCTGTCTCCTTTACAGCATCCTGGGATGACAGCAGCTCTTGTTGATATTTCTCTGACTCCTCCTCTTTTTGTCTCAGCATATCTTGGGTGGTTTGTAGCTCAGTAGTGCAGCGCTCTAGTTCTCTCTGTAGTTGCCTGCAGAGAGATGTCAAATGAGTGTCAAGTAGAACAGAGACACCGTTTTCTTGTAAAGCCATTAGGCATTTGCTTACCCTGCTTCTTCCTGCTGAGAATCTGCAACAGTCTGCTCAAACTCTGCCTTCTCCTGGAGCTTCAAGCGCAAATCCTACAGGTATACAATTTGTCAAGAATCCATTTCACAAGGTATAATCCAAACTGAAAAGTGTCAATGGTGTAATTTTAAAGTTGTTTTGTTTTTCTTTTGACTCTGATGAAGATGCAGTCAGCATTCAAACATTAGTGTCCTTGTTGCAATGTGAATGGATGTGTTCTTCTTGACAATACATTTGGTCAATGAAATGGTTATTCTGACTATTCCAGTACAATCCTGCACAGTTTGCAATAAATCATACCAAGGGGTGCACTGAACAGACACACAGAAATACATACACATTAAATAACCCTAAACTTCACCTTTTTTTTTTCTAAAAGATTTTTTTTTGGCATTTCTGCTTTATTTGACAGCGACAGTAGAGACAGACAGGAAAGATGAGGGAGAGAGAAGGGACAACATGCAGCAAAGGGCGCAGGTCAGAATCGAACCTGCGCCGCCATGATTATGGTACCATGGTACCGCCATTTAAGGCATGGTGGGAAGCAAATATCTAATGATCGCCTTATACTAAATCAGCTAACTAAAACCAGCTGTGGCAAATACACTGGTAAGTTTAGATTTTTCATGGGCATTCAGGGTGAAAGGGAAAAAAACTAAAAATA